>PVJI01025978.1:0-19629 GCA_004026765.1 Micronycteris hirsuta
GGAG
Organism: Micronycteris hirsuta; assembly: GCA_004026765.1. Lineage (NCBI taxonomy): Eukaryota > Metazoa > Chordata > Mammalia > Chiroptera > Phyllostomidae > Micronycteris > Micronycteris hirsuta. Next base: position 5 of record PVJI01025978.1, read on the forward strand.
GCAGCCGTGGAGGCCGCAGCGATGGGAGCCTGCGCCCTGTACGGCGAATGGTGGTCGGTGGCCGCGGTGCCCAGGGGCAGCAGGGTGATAGCCCCCGCTCCTTCCAAAGCGAGGGAGGAAGTGGCTGCCGCTTTTCCCGCTGCCGCCCACTAGGATGAGCTTGGCGAGTGGCTTGCTACTCAAGGGCGCGGACCTGTGGCCGCGCCCCAGTGTTTCTCTCCGCCCTCGGGAGCCTTTTCCCCTTCCTTGCACTGCACATGGCCTGGGGCGGCTCCGTGCCCATCCCCTAACTCCTGTCAGGGCCGGCTTGCGCCCAGAAGGTCTTTCTGTCTTTGGGAGGAGGAAGTGGATTTAAGTTATTGTTTTCTCTCTTGTGATGGGACCTCCTAAGTTGCCAAATCCTTTGCTTTGCTGTTCTTTTTCTCTTATCTTTTCCCACCCTGTGCACTGCGGACTGGGGATGCGCGAGCAGGGGATGGGAGCGGGGTCCGGGGCGCACTGCTTTTGGGCGGCCCCCGAGGTCTACCAGACCCCGCAGCGCAGCGCATGCGCTCCCCTTGCGCCCCGGCGTCTCTTGCCGCCGCCCCCGGGAGCGAAAACCTTTCCCCTGCCCTGCAGCGAAAGCGGCCTCCGGCAGCGGGGAGGGGTTCTGCGCCCCGCCCCTCACTTCCGTTGGGCCGGCTGGCACGAAGTCCGAGTTGTGCGCTCAGGGCTTTTGTTAACAAAGGGGCTAGTCGCGTGGCAAGCCTTGCACATGGGCGTTTGCTGATAAGTGGCAAACTAGCAGGGTCAGATGTTTCCAGTCTCTCAAAGAATTAGACCTTATATTATCAGCGACACAGAATCTGGTCCTTCGGATTTGTGTGGAGGCGTTCTTTAAATTTTATCGAGGCCAAAAACGTTTTCGTACCAAGTCTCACTTCCTGTCCCGCCCTGGCACGACTCAGAGGGTGCTGGAGTCCTTCACCGGACCCGATTTCGCGCGATTTCAAACCTACCTGAGGGGGGGCGTATTCAGTCCTGACTCAAGGTCCCAGATGCCCCACATTGGGCGCCATCTGTTGTGGGGGTAATCGTTCCTGCCGATACCCGTGGGTGACCGCTACCCGATGCGTGTATGAATTTCATACTGAGACACGCGGGGAAAGAGAGACCGGGGTCACGTGGCTGATTCCTCCCATCTCAGAAGAAGCCCCGTGGCTTGCCCAGCCGGAGTTTTTATTAGCGGCATTAGCACACATTTACATTGGATTGATTATTCATGGAATTAAGCAGAGCAGGGGTAGGATTACTCATTAGCAGGGCATCAGGATGTAAATTCAGGTCCGGTGACAGGCAGGACCAGGTTAAGGTAATATGCAGGGCACAGCAAGCCAGAGTTTTTTAAGATTCTTTGCCAAATTCCTATTAGAGAGTTCCCATTCCACAGACATGATCCACACTTGCTCACATGGGATTACACGGAGCTGTGCTCAAAATGTGTAAATTCCAGAACATGCGTGTTGAAATCACTGCCACATCCATGAACATTGTCTATGTTTCCATTTATTTGTGTCTTCCTTATTTTCTTTCTTCAGTGTTGAGTAGTTTTCTGAGTACAGGTCTTTAACTCCTTGGTTAACTTTATTCCTAGGTACTTCATATTTTTCTTGCTATAGTGAATGACAATTGTCGTGAATCTCGTCCCACGAAATTCGTATGCTATGGCAGGTCTGTGAATAAATTCACATGGAGTACATAGGACTAGAAGAGCCAGTACTACGCGACCTCAGAGAGAGACCAAGAGAAATGCCCAAGAGTGGGTCGGAGAGTGAGGGTCCAGGAGCAGGATAGAGAGAGAGAGAGTAATGGGGCCCATGAGCAGGCCAGAGAGGGTGAGAGGGTGAGAGGGCCTGAGAGCGGGCTGGAGTGAGTGAGGGAGAGCAGAGAGAACAGGGACCTGGGAGTGGGCCCCTGGGAGTGGGCCAGAATGCCTCAACCACTCTCTACAGAGGAGAGAGTGCACTGACCCCTTCCTTGAGAGGCTTTTATTGTTTTTCCTGGGTACATTACCTCAGAGTGGTCTTCATTTACTAAACAGAAGTTCACCTTAGGTGATAAACAGCCAGAAAGGCACTTCAAAAGAGAGGTATGCAAATGGAAAGACAACAGGTTTGGGCTGAACTCAGAAGGATTAGCACCAGTCTAAGGAAGCTAGGCATGCACTTTCATATGTTCTTTTGATCCAGGGTGAGGGAGATTTTTAGCAGGAGCAAGACTTAGCTCTAGGAAATAAGACATTCTGATTTACCCACAGGAAATTCTGTTTTCACACATGTGCGGCTTGCTTGCTGTCCCACGTCCCCCTGATGTTTCTTTTAGACGTGAAACGTTGGGCTACATTTCCCGTGGTGAGAGGTACAGTTCTTCCTCAGGCAATTATCCCTAGATTCTGTTTCTGATATTTCATTGTTAGTATATAAAAATGCCTTCAATTTCTGAATATTGATTTTGTATCATGCTATCTTGACAAATTCACATAGTAGTTCAAGTAGTTTTTTGGTGGAACCTACAGGTTTTCTGTGTACACTATCATGTCATCTGCCAGGCATGACAGTTACTTCCTCCTTTCCAATTTGGATGCCTTTTATTTCTTTTTCTTGTATGATGGCTATGGCTAGAACTTCCAACACTATGTTGAATACAAATGGTGAAAGCAGACATGCTGGTATTCCTGATTTTAGGGGGAAAGCTTTTAGGTTTTGCCCATTGAGTATGATACTGGCGGCAGGTTTTTCACATATTGCCTTCATTATGTTGAGGTATGTTCCCTCCATCCCTACTTTGCTGAGTGATTTTGTCATAAATGGGTACTGTACTTTATGAAATGCCTTTTCTGCATCTATCGATGTGATAATGTGGTTTTTGTCTTTTCTTTTGTTTATATGATGTATTACATTTATTGATTTGTGAATATTGTACCATTCTTGCATCCCTGGGATGAATGCAAATTGATCATGTTGCATGATTTTTTAAATGTATTGCTTGATGTGGTTTGCCAATATTTTGTTAAGGATTTTAGCATCTATGTTCATCAGTGATATTGGCCTGTAGTTTTCTTTCTTTGTTCTGTCTTTACCTTGTTTTGGGATTAGTATAATATTGGCATTGTAAGAAAAGCTTGGGAGTCTTCCTTCTTCATGAAATTTTTGGAATAGTTTGAGACTGATAGAAGTTTTGTCTTCCCTAAATGTTTGGTAAAATTCTGTGAAGCTGTCTGTTCCAGGGCTTTTGTGTGCTGGGAGTCTGATTATTACTTCAATTTCGGTAATTGTTATTGGTCTATTCAGCCTTTCTGCTGCTTTTTGATTCAGTTTTGGCAGTTGTACATTTCTAGAAATTTGTCTGTTTTGCTTCGGTTGTCCTATTTCGTGGCATTTGGTTGTTCATGGTAATTTCTTACAATCCTTTGTATTTCTGTGGTACCAGTTGCAAGTTGTCCTCTTTCATTTCTGATTTTATTTACTGGGTCTTCTCTCTTTTTTCCTTGATGAATCTGGTTAAAGGCTTGTCGATTTTATCTTTTCAGAGAACCAGTTTCTTGACTTATTGACCCTTTGAATTGTTTTTTTTAGCCTCTGTGTTATTATTCTGTCCTGATCTTGATTATTTCCTTCCTTCTCCTCACTCTGGGCATTGTTCATTGTTGTTCCTCAAGTTTTTTAGATGTAGGTTTAGGTTGTTTATTTGAGGTTTTTCTATCTTCTTTAGGTAGACCTGTATTGCTATGAAATTCCCTCTCAGGACTGCCTTCACTGTATCCCATAGGTTTTGGGTTGTTGTGTGTTCATTTTCATTTGTTTCTAGATACTTTTTAATTTCTTCCTTGATATCATTGACCCATTCATTATTTAATAACATGTTATTCAGTCTCCATGTATCTTAATGTTTTTGAGTTTTTTTCTTGACCTTGGTTTGTAGTTTCAATGCATTATGATCTGAGGAAATTCTTGATATGATTTAAATATTTTTGAATTTGTTGAGGCTTGTTTTGTGTCCTACAATGTGGTCTATCTTTGAAAATATATTGCTTTTTTGGGGTGAAAGGTTATGGAAATATCAATTAATTCAATTTGATCTACTGCGTTGTTCAGTGCTACAATATCCTTGTTAATTCACTGTTTTGAAGATCTTTCCATTGTTGACAGTGGGGTGTTAAAATCCCCTTCTATAACTGTGTTGCTGTCTATATCTTTCTTGAAGTCCTCCAAGATTTTGTTTATATATTTGGGTGCTCCTATATGTTGGGTGCATATATGTTTCCCATGGTTATATCTTCTTTTTAAAAATATATTCTACTGATTATGCTATTACAGTTGTCCCATTTTTCCCCTTTTATTCCCCTTCATCCTGCACACCCCCTCCCACCCTCATTCCCTCCTTTTAGTTCATGTCCATGGGACATACATATAAGTTCTTTGGCTTCTCCATTTCCTGTACTATTTTAACCTCCCCCTGTCTATTTTCTACCTATCATTTATGCTACTTATTTACTGTACCCTTTTCCCCTCTCTCCCCCTCCCACTCCCATGTTGATAACCCTCCATGTGATCTCCATTTCTGTGGTTCTGTTCCTGTTCTAGTTGTTTGCTTAGTTTGCTTTTGTTCGTGTTTTGGGTGTGGTTTTTAATAATGTGAGTTTGCTGTCATTTTACTGTTCATATTTGTTTTAATCTTCTTTTTCTTAGATAAATCCCTTTAAAATTTCATATAATAAGGGCTTGATGATGATGAACTCCTTTAACTTGACCTTATCTGAGAAGCACTTTATCTGCCCTGCTATTCTAAATGAAAGCTTTGCTGGATAGAGTATTCTTGGATGTGGGTCCTTGCCTTTCATAACTTGGAATACTTCTTTCCAGCCCTTTCTTGCCTGTAAGGTCTCATTTGAGAAATCAGCTGACAGTCTTATGGGAATTCCTTTGTATGTAACTGTCCCCTTTTGTCTTGCTGCTTCTAAGATTGTTTCCTTATTTTTATTTTTTATTTATTTATTTTTTAAAGATTTTATTATTTTATTTTTAGAGAGAGGGGAAGGGAGGGAGACAGAGAGGGAGAGAAACAGCAATGTATGGTTGCCTCTCACATGGCCCTCACTGGGGACCTGGCCCACACCCCAGGCATGTGCCCTGATGGAGAATTGAACCGGGACCCTCTGGTTCCCAGCCCACGCTCAGTCCACTGAGCTACAGCAGCCAGGGCATTGTCTCCTTATTTTTAATCTTGGGTAATGTAATTATGATGTGCCTTAGTGTGTTCCTCTTTGGGTCCAACATCTTTGGGACTCTCTGAGCTTCCTGGGCTTCCTGGAAGTCTATTTCCTTTGACAGATTGGGGGAGTTCTTTTCATTATTTGTTCACATAAGTTTTCAATTTCTTGATCTTTCTCTTCTCCTTCTGGCACCCCTATAATCCGAATGTTGGAACGTTTAAAGATGTCCTGGAGGTTCCTAAGCCTCTCCTCATTTTTTTTGAATTCTTGTTTCTTCTTTCTTTTCTGGCTGAATGTTTCTTTCTTCCTTCTGTTCCACACTGTTGATTTGAGTCCCAGTTTCCTTCCCATCACTGTTGTTTCCCTGTACATTTTCCTTTATTTCACTTAGCATAGCCTTCATTTTTTCATTTAATTTGTGACCATATTCAACCAATTCTGTGAGCATCCTGATTACGAGTGTTTGCAACTGTGCATCTGATAGGTTGGCTGTCTCTTCATTTATTAGTTGTATTTTTTCTGGAGCTTTGATGTATTCTTTCATTTGGGCCATTTATTTTTATTTTTATTTTTTGTCTCCGCAAGCCTGTTGTGTAGTTAGGGGCAGAGCCTTAGGTGTTCACCAGGGCGGGTTATCTCATGTTGCTGCATTGTGATGCTGTATGTGGGGAAGGGGTCTGAGAGGGAACAATTTCAGTCACTTCCCTCGCTACCCACAAGCAAATTGGGCCATTCTGATGCTGAGTCCCATGCTGGCTGGCTTGTACACATTCTAGGACCCTGTGGGTCTCTCCAACAAACTCTCCTGTGAGGCTGGGAGTTCCTCCTGCTGCTGCCTCAACCCCCACAAGTGTTTTCAATTGGTGGTTTGAGGCTTTATTTCCCCAAGCTGGGACCCTGGGTTGCTTGGTCTGTTTCGCTACCCAGCTTTTCTCCCAGTTTATCTGTGTGTGAATGTGGGACTGACCGCTCCTCCAGCTGACCACTGGGTCCACCAGCCTTGCCTTGCCTGCCCTGGTCCTGCAGCTGCCGCCTTGCTGCCAGTTCTCTCCGCCTGGCTGCCCAGTTTCGCCTCTCCTACTGGTCTGGTTGAATGTGTCTTCTTTAACTCCTTCGTTGTTGGACTTCCATACAGTTCGACTTTCTGTCTGTTCTCGTTTTTTGTTTTTAAATTGTTGTCCTTTTTTTGGTTGTGTGAGGAGGCACAGTGTGTCTACCTATGCCTCCATCTTGGCCAGAAGCCCATGGTTATATCTTCTTGATGAATTCTTCCATTATGTATTATGAAGTGTCCTTCTCTGTCTCTTTTTATGGTCTTTGATTTGAAATCTATTTTTTCTGATACAAGTATTGCTACCCTGGCTTTTTTTCCATATCTATCTGCTTGGAATATTTTTTCCATCCCTTTACTTTCAATATGTATAGGTCTTTTGTTGTGAGCTGGGTGTCTTGTAGACGGCATATATGTAGGTTGTAGTTTCTTATCCATTTAGGTACTCTGTCTATGTCTTTTGATTGGAACATTTACTCCTTTTACATGTAAAGTTATTATTGATAGATACTTACTCATGGCCATATTTTCTGTACCTTTTTTGTCTTCCTCTGTCTCTCTCTCTCTTCTCCATTTTATATCAGTCCCTTTAGCATCTCTTGCAGTGCTGGCTAGGTGGACATGTACTCTTTTAGCCTTCTATTGTCTGTTAAGCTCTATATTTCACCACCCATTTTAAATTATAGCCTTCGTAGATGGAATAGTCTTGGTTGTAAGTCCTTGCTTTTCATTATCTGGAATATTTTGTGCTAATCTGTTCCGGTTTTTAATATTTCTATTGAGAAATCATATGGTAGCCTTTTTGGAGCTCCCTTCTGTATTACTTGCTGCTTCTCCCTTGCTGCCTTAACGATTCTCTCTTTGTCTTTAACATTTGGCATCTAATTATGATATGTCTTGGAGTAGGCCTCTTTGGGTTCCTCTTGATTGGGAACCTCTGTGCTTCCTGAACTTGCCTGACTTTTCCCATTCCCAAGTTAGGTAAGTTTTCTGTCATTATTTTTTCAAACAGGTTTTGTATCCCTTGCTTCTTTTCTTGTCCTTCTGATTTTCTTATGATGTAAATGTTGTTATGTTTCATGTTGCCCTAAAGTTCCTTTAAACTATCCTTGTTCTTTGATTCCTTTTTTCATTTTGTTGCTCTGACTGGGTATTCCTTCATACCTTGTCTTCCAGCTCGCTGATTCAGTCCTCTGCTTCATCTAGCCTGATTTTAGTTCCTTCTAGTCTATTTTTCATTTCAGATATTGTTTTTTCATTTCTTCTTGGTTCTTGTTTATACTTTCTATGTCCTTTTTCATGCTGCTGTAGTTCCCACTAAGTTCCTTGTAGTTGTCACTGAGTTCCTTGAGCATCATTATAACGATTTTTTGGAATTCTATGTCTGATAGATTGCTTGCCTCATTTTCATTTAGCTCTTTTTCTGGGGATCCCTGTAATCCTTTGATTGGGGATTCTTTCTTTGTCTCCTCATTTTAGATGACTCTTTTTGTTTGTTTCTGTATCTCAGGATGTTCTGCTTTGCCTACTTGTCCTCATGGGGTGGACTTCTGTGATAGGAGTTCTGTGAGACTCAGTAGTGCAGTTTCTTTGATATGTTGCTCTAGGATTGCCCTTTATTCTGTTTATGTGGGCTCTCATGTTGTACTTGGGCTTTGTTTTTTTGGTGGCTCATTTGTTGGTTTGTTCTTCCCTCCAGCTAGCTGTATGAGAGTCACACCTCCCGCCACGTCTTCTGTTGTACAAGTGCTTGTTAGCAAAGCAGTATTACCAGAAAACTAAACCCATGCCAGTATAAATATCCCCCAATCACATCAGCAATATCAACAGCAGTTGAGCACAATTAATAAAGGTCTAGAGAGATTAAGAATATTATAAGATAGGAAAAAGGGAATATGAGATGACTAAAGGAGAGAAAAATGATTTTAACACATTGCGTACCGCATAGAAATCTCTAAGACATACGCCAGGGACCGCATGTTTTTGGGCAAACTTGAAGACAAAGACTATTCGAATGACCAAAATACAATGTAACTGCAATGCTTTATGGGTTCGTGCAATTATATAGTTTTTCATAGATTGACCTGCACGGTTTCCACCAATGAGATCGCTTCATTCAATGTGGACAAGACAGTGTGTTGACATCTAAGGTCCATAACAGATGGCGCCTGAAAAACGAGAAAACTCGTGAGTGGTCCTTAACAGATGGTGCGCGAAACATGAGAAAACTCGTGAGCAGTCCTTAAGTTAAGTGGTAAGAGGGAGGAGAAATGATAAGAGTAGGGAATAGAAATGAAACAAGGACAGGGAAAAAATAAAACAAAATGTAAGTAAACAAAGAAGGGCAATGGCACAATCGGGTAAAGAAAGGGAAGAGTATATACTATGAAGTTTGAAATAATATTAAAATGGTAGTGAACCAAAGGGAAAGAAATTGCAGAAAAACCACAGCAGGGTCCATAACAGTGACAGCGAGCAAACATAATAAAGATATAAAGGGAATAAAACCATCATACAAAAGAGCAAAGAGAATATGAGATACCTACATTAAAGAAGAATGATATTGAGAGGATAAGGGGAGGAAAACTAGTAAAAGAAAGGAATATAATGCAGGCTAAGAAAGGGCAAAAATAAAATAAAATCCCTAACTCAAATGAGCAAGGGCAGGAGGAAGGCAAAATTGAATAAGATGGGGGAGAGTAACCTATGTGATTTGAAGTACAAAAAATTGTGAACAAATAGATATACTGTTGAAGAAAAACAGCAGTAACCATAATATCCAGGCCCAAGAAGTCACAATTTCGAAGGTAGGAGGGAAATGAGAATATTATAAGAGATAGAAAAAGAATGCGAGCTGACTAAAGGAAAGAAGAATGCTTTTGAGAGGACAGAGGGAGGAGCTACAGTAAGAGTAAGGAATAGGAACAAGGCATAATGTGTGTGAAAATAAAATTTATGACAAAAATAAGAAAGGACAGGAAGAAGGCAAAATAGAGTATGTCAAGGGAAGGGTGCAATGTGAGATTTATAATAACAATAAAATAAAATATAAAATCTGAATACAAAGAAAAATAAAAGACAGTAGTGAATTAGTTGAAATACAATTGAAGCAAAAGAAGAAATATTAAAAGGGTAGGAGAAAGGAAGAAAAGAAGAAAAGAAAACAAATTCTGAAGAAAAGTGAGGTGAAATTCATCTCAGCCTTTTGATGTTCGCCTTTGACTTCTTTTTCTGGATCCATCTCTGGTTTTTTTTAAAGATTTTATTTATTTACTTTTAGAGAGAGGGGAAGGGAGGGAGACAGAGAGGGAGAGAAACAGCAATGTATGGTTGCCTCTCACATGGCCCTCACTGGGGACCCGGCCCGCAACCCAGGCATGTGCCCTGACTGGGAATCGAAACGGGACCCTCTGGTTCCCAGCCCACGCTCAATCCACTGAGCTACACCAGCTAGGGCCCATCTCTGGTTTTTTATCAGCTCAAGGTCCCAGGTGGGTCATCCAACTTTTGGCAACACAGTCTGTATCATCTTCTGCCTTTAGACGGAATTTTTGTTGCTATCAGAAGAGTAGGGCCCCTAGGTCTCCCCTGGGAGGCACTTTTCAGTCTTCTGGGAAAAATTGTGGGTGTGTTCCCCCTGCCCCTGCACCACATGTCTTGGTCTATCTTAGCTTATTTCCAATAGTGTATAGTTTCTGATTAATTAGCTATCCATTTTATGGGGGGCCAGTTTGTGTAAGAGGGTCGCCTCCCTCCTCCTTGGTGTTGACATTAGCTCTGTGTTTGTGTTGTGGCTGGGCAGTGCCCTGATTTCCCCTTGCTGTACTGCTCTCTCCCTGCTTCGGTGGCCTCATTGAAACAGGGCCCTAGGAACTAGTGTATTTTGTCTCCCTAAGAGAAATTCAAAATGGGCCCTTTTAGGTGTTCCTCTTGCTGTCTTTCTCTTGCAGGAATGCACTCTGCAGGGTTCATGAACCTGCCCAGCCTATTTTGCAGATCATCGCTGCTCCTGCTGGAGGTAGAGGCTGGGTACAGTCTTCCCTTCCTGGAGGTTCTGCCAGGGAAAGGGGCTCTGTCTGGCTTTAAATAATCTCTGGTGCACAGTTCCCAGCCCACTGCCCCCACAGCATACAGAGGCCCACACTCTACTCTGTGCAGCTGTGCTGGTGTGGTGTCAAGAAATCCCCTTGCTTTGCACCTTTCTGATCAGTTTGCCCAGCTGTACTGAGTGGAAGCAAACCACTCCCTCAATCCTTTCCACTTGCTGGCAGGGCAGCCTCAGCTCCCTTTTGAAAAAGTGTCTCTGGGCACTCCCACTGCAGCACCAAGTCATTGTTCAGCTTTCTGAACACATCACCTCTCCAGAAATCAAGGAGGATGGTCACAGTCATGGCTAGCTGTGGCCATCCTCTTCTACCAGACCCAGGTGCAGATAGAATCCCCCTCCCTGGCACTCTCCTGGTTGGTGTTTGCTGCTGCAGGTATGGGTGTGCTGCTTGTTGTGTGTGGGTGTAGCCTGGATCTCCTGGACTTTGTATATTCAAGTCGCTGCTGGCATGGGTCTGGAGATCCCCTTCCCTGGGAGGGGAGGGAGCACCAACATTGCGATCTCTGATGAGGCTTTCTGTGGGTGCAGGTACTGCTATTGCTGGCACCTTGCCAGAGGAATTTCCTCATCCACCTATATAATTTCCTTACCACTGATTGTGAAGCATCTTCTGTACTCGTTGGCTTCCAAACTTCATATCACCTAAGATTCTGTTGAATGTTCAGTTTATTTTTCAGAAGATCAGCCAGTGGTCCAAGTTGGGTGCAAGAGCAAGTGGACTTGGCTTCTACCTACTTGGCTTTCATCTTCCAAATGCCTTAGTTTTACATATTTTATAAGCAATTAACTACTATGTAAGGATGCAGTATAGTAAAGTGCCTCTGAAAATGGAAAGTCATATAATTAGTTTTTGTTATAAAAATTAATAATATTTTTCAGTCCTTTTCATTCATTCACCAAATACTAATGGCAGGCCAATGATCTGTCAGGTGTTATTCTTTTTTTTAAAATTTTTTTTTATTAAAGGTTTTATTTATTTATTTTTTAGATAGAAGGGAATGGAGGGACAAAGAGATGGGGTGAAACATCAATGTGTGGTTGCATCTCACGTGGCCCCCCTGGGAACCTGGCCTGCAACCCAGGCATGTGCCCTGACTGGGAATCGAACCAGTGACCCTTTGGTTCACAGCCCGCGATCAATATACTGAGCTTCGCCAGCCAGGGTCCAGGTGTTATTCTTTTAAAAATGTTTTAAAAATTATAGTAGATATTCAGTATTATTTTGTTAGTTTTAGGTATGCAGCGTAATAGACATTTATGTAATTTATGAAGTGATTACCCTGATAAAGCTAGTACCCACCTAGCAGCATGTAATTATTGCTGTATTTTTTACTATGTATATTCCCTATGCTGTACTTTATGTTAGGTTGGAGTTGCTTAATTAACCAGACAGATGCAGTGAGCCAAGGAGCAGGGTTTATTAATGGGGAATAAGAGGGGAAAGTGGAGCCAACCTAGGGAGGTTGGGACTCGCTTGGTTATTCTTAGGGCGGGTTTTTTATTTTTTAGGGCGGGGTTTTTAAGTACAGAAACCTGCGAAGGGTAACTGGTTGGAGTGTCAAAGTCTAATTGGCTAGAGCTGGTTGCTGGGTACCATTTTTGCTGACCATTGTTCTTGATACAACTTGTTAGACCTCGGGTTAAAGCTGCATCCTGTTATGCCAGATAGGCTGACCCCAGACCTGAATCTTAGCTGGGCATCTGTTTGTCCTGGGTAGGGTCGGCAGGCAGTTTCCCAGGCAGGCATTTTCCCAGGCTACAGTTTCTCATGGTGCAGTTTTCCACCTGGTGATTTTTCATTCCTCCTAGGCCTGCCTAGGTCTGTCACTTTATATCCGCATGATTCTTGTGTAACTACCATCTGTATTTCTTAATCCCTTCACCTTTTTCACCAAGCTCATCAACCCCCCTCCTATCTGGCAACTATCAGTTTGTTCTTTGCATCTATGAGTCTGTTTCTGTTTTGTTTTGTTCATTAATTTTGTTCATTAGATTCAACATATAAGTGAAATCACATGGTATTTGTCTCTCTGACTTATTTTACTTAGCATAATACCCTCTATTCATGTTGTTACACATGGTAAAATTTCATTTCTTTTTATGGCTATGTAATATTCCATTATATATATGTTATGTGTGTGTATATATATATATATATATATATATATATATCACATCTTCTTTATCTAATATATATATATATGCATGCACACACACATATGTGCGCACACACACACACATATATATATCACATCTTTATCTAATTGCCTGTCGATGGGCACTTAGGTTGTTTCAATATCTTGGCTATTGAAAATAATGCTGCAATGCACGTAGAGGTGCGTATATCTTCTTGAATCAGTGTTTTGAATTTCTTCAGATAAATACTCAGAAATGTAATTGTTGGGGCATCTGATATAAGTATTGTTACCCCAATTTTTTAAATTTCCATTTGCATGAAACAGCTTTTCCCATTCCGTTACTTTTAGTCTATGTCTACATTTCAGTCTAAAGTGCATCTTTTTTAGACAGCATATGTATGAGTCTTGTTTTCTTATCTATTCAGCTACCCTATGTCTTTTGATTGGAGGATTTAATCCATGTATGTTTAAGTGATTATTGATAGGTAGAGTTATTATTATTTATTAAATTATTTTATTGTTGTTCAATTACAGTTGTGTGCATTTATCACCCACCACTCCCCCTTCCACCCCAGCCACCCCCACCTTGGTTTTGTCCATGTGTCCTTTATAGTTGTTCCAGAAAACCCTTCCATCCTTCCCCCCATTATCCCCTCCCACTTCCCCTCTGGTTACTGTCAGATTGTTCTTAATTTCAATGTATCTAGCTGGTTATAATTTGTTTGCTTCTTTGTTTTATTGATTAGGTTCCAGTTAAAGGTGAGATCATATGGTATTTGTCCCTCACTGCCTGGTGTGTTTCACTTAGCATAACGCTCTCTAGTTCTATCCATGCTGTTGTGAAGGGTATGATCTCCTTTCTTTCTGCTACATAGTATTCTGAAGTGGATTCCTTCTGGCAGAGTCCGTGTTGGCTGTGATTGAATGCGTAAATAATCTCACACAGAAACACGCAGGAATAGAGAACCGGAACCATATGTCCCCTCCATTATGATCTTGGAGAGGCCCTGAGCCTTGAGTCCAGGGATTTTTTATTGCTGTTCTCCGGGACATTACCTCAGAATGGTATTCATTAACCATGCATAGATTGTAGATTTGCTTTAGGTGGTAGACAGCCGGAAAGGTACATCAAAAGGGTTATGCAAAGACAAGAGGTATGGGACTTCCGGCCAAGATGGAGGCATAGGTAGACACACTGTGCCTCCTCACACAACCAAAAGAGGAAAAACAATTAAAAAAACCGAAAACAGCCAGATCTGACAGAAAACTGAACTGAGTGGAAGTCCGACAACCAAGGAGTTAAAGAAGACACGTTCATCCAGACTGGTAAGCGAGGCGGAGCCGGGTGGAGAGCACTCACCAAGACTCGGTTTGTGGAGAGGTACCGGCAATGCTCCAGCTGCCCGGAGAGGCCCGTGGTGGGCGCGCCTGGCCCAAATGCAGCAGGTGCACTCGATGAAACCAGGGCTGAGGCTGGTGGACTGGGCGGTCCCTCATTCTCGCGCAGATAAACCGGGAGGAAAAGCTGGGGAGCGGAACAGATGGCACGGCCCACCAACACAGGGAAATAAAGCCTCAAACCACCAATTGAATACACCTGTGGGGGTTGAGGAGGCAGTGGGAGGAACTCCCGGCCTCACAGGAGAGTTCATTGGGGAGACCCACAGGGACTTGGAACTGTGCAGGCCCCCCCGCTCACCCTGGAGCCAGCAAAGAAGGACCCAACTTGCTTGTGGGTAGCTGGGAACATGCGGAGAACAGAGCAAGCACCATTGTTTTCTCAGGCCCTGCCCCCACAGACTGTGTCACAACACAACAATGTGGGTTACCCCGCCCTGGTGAACACCTAAGGCTCTGCCCCTTCAAGTAACAGGCACACACAGAAAAAAAATGGCCCAAATGAAAGAACACATCAAAGCTACAGAAAAAATACAACTAAGTGACGAAGAGATAGCCAACCTATCAGATGCACAGTTCAAAGCACTGGTAATCAGGATGCTCACAGGATTCAAAGAAAAATTGTCACAATTACTTGAACAAATGAGAAGGGATGAGAAGGAAACTGGGACTCAAATCAACAGAGTGGACCAGCAGAAAGAAAAAAAACATCCAACCAGAAAAGAATGAAGAAACAAGAATTCAAAAAAATGAAGAGAGGCTTAGGAACCTCCAGGACATTTTTAAACGTCACAACATCCGAGTCATAGGGGTGCCAGAAGGAGAAGAAGAAGACCAAGGGATTGAAAACTTATTTGAACAAATAATAAAGGAGAACTTCCCCAAGCTGGTGAAGGAAATAGATTTTCAGGAAGTCCAGGAAGCTCAGAGAGGCCCAAAAAAGTTGGATCCAAAGAGGAACACACCAAGACACATCATAATTACATTACCCAAGATTAAAAATAAGGAGAGAATCCTAGAAGCAACAAGAGAAAAGGAGACAGTTACCTACAAAGGAATTCCCGTAAGACTGTCAGCTGATTTCTCAATAGAGACTTTGCAGGCAAGAAGGGGCTGGAAAGAAGTATTCCAAGTCATGAAAGGCAAGGACCTACATCCAAGAATACTCTATCCAGCAAAGCTATCATTTAGAATAAAAGGGCAGGAAAAGTGCTTCTCAGATAAGGTCAAGTTCAAGGAGTTTATCAATGTCCAGCCTTTATTATATGAAATGTTAAAGGGATTTATATAAGGCATGGAGGGATAGCAACAAGAGAGTGGTAGGGGGAGAGAGGGGGTAAATGTGCAGAGAATAAGTAGCATAGATGGTAGGTAGAAAACAGACGGGGGAGTTAAGAAAAGTATAGGAAGTATAGAAGACAAAGAACTTATGTGTATGACCTATGGACAAAAACTAAAGGGTGCGGAATGGGGGGTGGGGGTGGAGGGGAAGAAAGGGGGGAAAATGAGACAACTGTAATAATAAAAAAAGTGGAGGAATGATAGACAGCTTTCTTGAAAAAAGGTGAAGGGATTAATATGTATAAATTACCAGTTACAAAAACAGTCATAGGATGTCAAGTTCAGTACAGGGAATATGGTCAATAGTATTGTAATACCAATGTCCTGGTGTCAGAAGGGCACTGGACTTACCGGGGGGGGGCACTTGGTAAGTTATATCTAGTCACTATGCTATACACTTGAAATACAAAAATAACTGAATGTAAACTGTAATTAAAAAAAAAAGACCGGTATGGCTGAACTTTGAAAGGATTAGCATTGGTCTAAGGAAGCTAGTTAAGCATTAGCATTTGTTCTTTTGATCCAGGGAGAGAGAGGTTTTTTAGCAAGAGCAAGGTTTTATTTTAAATCTAAGGAACATGTCAGCCTGATTTCCCCACAGGAAATTCTGCTTCCACGAACATGGGTCCATGCATGCTGGCTTATGTTCCATGAGAGACTTTGCTCCTTGACACATGTAAAAACATAGGGCTACAATTCCCCACTGTGGATATATGAATTTCCCTTAGTATTCCATTGTGTAAATGTATCATAATTTTTTTATCCATTCATTTACTGATGGGCACTTAGGTTGCTTCCAGCACTTGGCTATTGTAAATTGTGCTGCTATGAACATAGGGGTACATAGGTTATTCTGGATTGGTATTTCAGGGTTCTTATGATATAATCCCAACAGTGGAATTGCTGGGTCAAAGGAAGTTCCATTTTTAGTTTTCTGAGGAAATTCCATACTGTTTTCCACAGTGGCTGTACCAGTCTGCATTCCCACCAGTAGGGTTTCTTTTGTGCAGTAGAGTTTCTTTTGTGCAGTAGGGTTTCTTTTTCTCCACATTCTCTCCAACACTTGTTTATTGATTTGTTTATGATGTCCATTCTGACTGGTGTGAAGTGGTATCTCATTGTGGTTTTAATTTGAATCTCTCTGATGGCTGGTGATGCTGAGCATCTTTTCATATGTCTCTGGGCCCTCTGTATGTCCTTGGAGAAGTGTCTGTTCAAGTCTCTTGCCCAGTTTTTAATTGGGGCCTTTGTCTTCCTGGAGTGGAGTTGTATGAGTTCTTTATATATTTTGGAGATCAAACCCTTGTTCGAGGTATCATTGGCAAATATGTTTTCCCATATGGTTGGTTCTCTTTTCATTTTAATGCTGTTTTCTTTAGCTGTGCAGAAGCTTTTTAATTTGATGAGGTCCAATTTGTTTATTCTTTACTCTATGTCCCTTGCTCTAGGGGAAATATCTGTGAAAATATTGCTGTGTGGAATGTTTGAGATTTTCCTGCCTATGTTCTCTTCTAGGACTTTTATGGTGTCACAACTTATATTTAAGTCTTTTATCCACCTTGAAATTTTTTTGTGTATGGTGTAAGTTGGTGATCGATTTTCATTTTTTTACATGTAGCTGTCCCGATGTCCTAACAGCATTTGTTGAAGAGACTATTTTTACTCCATTTTATGTTTCTTCCCCCTTTGTCAAATATTAATTGGCCATAGAGACTTGAGTTTATTTCTGGGCTTTCTATTTTGTTCCATTTGTCTATGTGTGTGTTCTTATGTCAGTATCAGGCTGTTTTGATTATAGTGGCTTTGTAATACAGTTTGATATCAGGTATTGTGATCCCTCCTACTTTGTTCTTCTTTCTCAAAATGCTACAAGTCAGGGTCATTTATGGTTCCATATAAATTTTTGAAATGTTTGTTCTATATCTGTGAAATATGTCATTGGGACTTTAATAGGCATTGCATTGAATCTATAAATTGCTTTGACCTCAAAATTGCTTTTGACCTATAAAGAGCCTCTGACCCTTTGCTGGAGCCCAGAGTGTGTGCCTG
The DNA here is from genome assembly GCA_004026765.1 of Micronycteris hirsuta. Lineage (NCBI taxonomy): Eukaryota > Metazoa > Chordata > Mammalia > Chiroptera > Phyllostomidae > Micronycteris > Micronycteris hirsuta. The sequence continues at coordinate 17,341 of PVJI01025978.1, forward strand.
CAAGTGGGTTTGTTTGTGTATGTGGCGTTTAAGAAGTTTGTGTATGTGGCGTTTGTGTATGTGGCATTTAAGAAGAGCCCAGAGTGTGTACCTGCTGCTTGGGTTTGCAGCAGTCTTCCATGTCACCCTGATGGACTGAATCCCTACTGATTTTCATGGCCAGTTGTTATGTGGGCTCCTCTTCCTGGCACTGTTGCTCAAGGCTGGGGAGCTCAGTGTGGGCCTAGGAGACTTTGTTCCTCAGGAGGAGCCTCTGCAACTCTTCTGTGTCTCCAGTTTCTCAACTGCTACATGTGGGTGGGAGTCCAGCCTATTCCACATTGTGCTCCTTATACCAGTCTTAATGTGGTTTCTTTATATCCTTAGTTATAGGACTTCTGTTCAGCTAGTCTTTACTTCTCCAGGTTGATTGTTCTAATTTGGTTGTAGTTTTGATGTCATCATGGGAGAAAGCAAGCACAGCATTTACCCAGTCTGCATCTTGATTGCAACTCCCTGGCAGGCATTATTCTAAGGTTGGGATATAGCAGTGAATAAAACATGCCTGTGCTCTCAGCGAGATTTAAATTCTACTTTAGGAACATAGATAGTCAACATCTATGTTCTTTTGTGTTTTTCAAAATTGAGTTTGGTAGTGATAATGACTAAAGAGAGAAATAAGGCAGGGCAAGGGGGATAGGGTGAAGAGGAGCTACTTTATACTAGGGGGTGAGAAAAAGTCTTCATTGATAAGGCAAAATTTGAGCAGAGACCTGAATGAAGTAAAGGAATAAATCATACAGATACTAGCAAACAGGATTTTAGGCAGGGTGAACAGCAAGTGCAAAGGACCTGAAGCAAGAATGTTCTGGGCATATTTGAGGACAAAGAAGGATGGTTGAAGCAGAGTGGGTGAGGGGGAATGTTAATAGGCAGGAAGTCAGGGAGATGTTGGTTGCAAGGGCCTCTTAAGGAATTTGTGTTTTACTTTGAATAAAATTGTAAACTATTGGAGGGTTTTGAGCTGAGGAATGATGTATTCCTGATATATTTTTAAAAGGATTACTCTAGCTACTGTGTTGAGAATAGACTATAGATGACATGGTTGGAAATGGAAGAACAATTATTAAGCTGTTGCAATATTCCAGTTTAGTGATGATGGTAGCTTAAAGTAGGGTAGTAGTGGTAGAGGTAGTTGAAGAGTGATAGGATTCTGCATATGTTTTTAGGATACAGGGGATAGGATTTTCAGATAGATTTGATGTAAATATTAGAGAAAGAGTAGAGTTAAAGATGACTCTAAGGTTTTGGCCCGAGCTATTAGAACAATGGAATTGCTCTTTACTGAGTTGAGGAGGACTATGAAAAGAAGTTTTCATTGGGAAAATGTCAAAAGTTTGGTATTTTGAAAGTCTGGAAGTCACTTAAGTGTGACTCACTTTGAGATGCCGTTAGATATCAAGATGGAGATGTAGAGTAAGGGACTGGGTCTAAGACTCAGGTGTTGAGGGAAAATGAAAAATTTGATAGTTATGATTAACTAAATGGTATTTGAAGCTGGCTGTGATCATTTAGACAGTGAGTATAGATAAAGAATATTTGAAAGAGCTGAGCCTGGTATACTCCAATGTCTGGCTGTTTGGGAACTGATGAGAACACAGTGAAGAAGGTCGAGAAGGAATTGTCAACGAGATGGGGGAGAACCTCCTGGAAGGCAAGGAAGGAAATGTCCATATTCATAGACTGTTTAAGCTTTAAAGTGTAGACAATAATGTGTAAGCAAAAAGTGTAGAGAGTAATCTTTAAGCAGAAAGATGAAAGCATAAAGCATATATAGATCCAAAATACTTCCATTTCCTAAATTCACCATGCTTTCTCTCACTTCAGAGCCTCTGCACATCATGTTCCCAAGTTTGGAATACTAATTCCCTACCACACTTGGTTACTCTGTCTTTGTCCTTTAGCTGTCACAGTGGATGCCATTACTTCAGTGTAGACTTCTTTGATCCTTGAAGATTGCGTTGGGTGTTCTCTATCACATTTTATATTTGCCTCTTTAGTTGCCTGTCTCCTTTACTATCCTGTAGGCTCTTATTCTTTTCTCAGTTCCACACACAGTGCAGTGCAAATGACAGGGACTCAACAGGAGTTTATTGAATCAATGAGTAAATACTCAGAACTTGACTGAAGAGTTTTTTTTTTTTTAATTTTTTTTTAATTAATTTTTTTTGTTTAATTACAGTTATTTGCAGCCTCTCCCCTCCCCCCTCCCTTCCCCTCCCGTCCCACCCCCCCACCCTCCCTCCTCCC
>PVJI01025979.1:0-19644 GCA_004026765.1 Micronycteris hirsuta
CTGTCAATATCTTTCTTGAAGTCCTCCAAGATTTTCTTTATGTATTTGGGTGCTCCTGTGTTGGGTGCGTATATATTTACAATATTTATGTCTTCTTGTTGGATTCTTCCCTTGAGTATTATAAAGTGTCCTTCTGGATCTCTCTTGATGGCCCTTTTTTTGAAGTCTATTTTGTCTGATATGAGTATTGCTACCCCAGCTCTTTTTTCTTGTCCGTTTGCTTGGAAAACTTGTTTCCAGCCCTTCACTTTCAGTCTGTGTAAGTCTTTTGTCCTGAGGTGGGACTCTTGTAGGCAGCATATGTGTAGGTCGTGCTTTCTTATCCATTCCACTATTCTATGTCTTTTAATTGGAGCTATTAATTCATTTACGTTTAAGGTTATTATTGATAGGTACTTATTCATTGCCATTTTTTTTTGTACCTGTGTTCCTCTCTCTCTCTCCCTTTCTTTCCTTAAATCAGTCCCTTTAGCATCTCTTGCAGAGCTGGTTTGGTGGAGGTGTATTCTTTTAGACTTCTTTCGTCTGGGAAGCTCCTTATTTGGCCTTCTATCTTGATTGAGAGCCTTGCTGGGTACAGTAGCTTTGGTTGCAGGCCTCTGGTTCTCATTACTTGGAATATTTCTTGCCATTCTCTTCTTTCTTGGAGCATTTCCATTGAGAAGTCAGTTGCTAACTTTATCGGGGCTCCCTTGTATGTTACTTCCCGTTTCTCCCTTTCTGCCTTTAAGATTCTCTCTTTGTCTTGGAATTTTGCCATTTTAATTATGATGTGCTTTGAGGTGGGCCTCTTTGGGTTCCTCTTGATTAGGACTCTCTGTGTTTCCTGGATTTGTGTGACTTTTTCTCTCTGAGTTTTGAGTACTCTTATTGCCACTCTGGGGGTGAGATTTATGGCAAGATTGTGTTTCAGCCTTTGCGATAGGCTTTAATGTTTGCTCTCATTTTCCCAGTGTGACAGTGTTGCTTTGGTAGTTTATAAGTTTTTCACAGGAATTTGTTCCACATATAGCTGTAGATTTGGTGTATTGATGGAGGAGGATAGATCAGGATCTCCCTACGTTGCCCTCTTTAACTGAAACCCCCAGAAGCATTGATATGGTCCAGGCACAGGTTATAGTGTTTGAACCAGGTGGTGGTAAGGGGATGTGGTATGAGTAATGTTCAAATACTGAAATTTTGAAGGTAAATCTTGTAACATTTGCTCATAGACCCCAGATAGAGTGTAAGAAAAAGAAAATTCAAGAATCAATCCGGTATTAATGAGATGTCTTTAATTTAGATAAAATGCAAAAGGACCTGGGTTGTGTAGGAGTCTTCGGAGCTTTATTTTGAATGTTATAATTGAGATATTGAAGTGGAAATATACAGTTTAAATTTGCCATTGCCCATGAGCCTGGACTGGACAGGAAACCCTTTCATGACAATGTAGAATTGAGAGTCATAGGCATTTAGTTACTGAGAGAAGTAAATTTTGCAAAGCGTTTTGTTGTGGTCGTTCTGTTTTGTTTTCACAGCGCGGTTTTAGTTACTTGTGGCACTTAAAGGGGATGGGATTCATATTCAAATCTCTGTCTTCTTGAAGGGAAGTTTAACCATTGCTTATAAAAGCTATTTGGTCAATTGCATGTCAATTTCTTTGCAGTTGGCTACATTTTTTTTTCTGTTTTCTCTTATTACTTCATTTGTATATTTAAATTTTATTTTTCATGACAAAGATTTATTGATCAAGAGTATAAAAGTGGATTTTAAGTTGATGAGAGACTAAATAAATGGACAACGGCCAGACTATATTTAAAAACAGAATTCTGACACACAATCTTCAGCAACACCCCTAGGTAGAAAGCCATCCTGTCATCCACCTATAAGTCAGACTTTTATCATATTAGACCACTGTCTCTAATAATGATATTGGAAGCTCAACAACCATCCCTGTAATAATAAACCCGAAATGGCCAGGGCATGATTAATAACTAATAGTTTTCCTAATTTTAGTTCCTACTTCCAATTTAGAACCAATCAGAGAAAGTCTAACATACACCCGCTAAGGGATCACATAGGATCACTGCTTTTCCTTAGCCCACTCACAACTTCCCCATCCCAAGAACCTCCAGTCAGGACACACACAAAAAGCCTTCCCCTTTCCACTATAAAGCTTCCCCATTCCCATTCCTGATTTTAAGTCTCTGCAAAATGCTAGTGATGGTGGCTTACTTATAGCAAGTACTGAATAAGTAGCATTTACTTGTTCTTATTTAATTTGTCCTATTTATACATCCCCTATCATATCTATACATTAAAGAAAAATGACCATTCTAGTAAAGAAATTCCACTGGATAAATATGGATAGAGTTGAGGCTCCTTGATATATTAGATTCCCTCCAGAGGGAATACCTTAAGGTGCTCAGCAAAATTCCCTTTTGCCTCCTATAAACTTCCCTAAACTATCATAATTAAAAAATACTTAAACTTGACTTCTGGCCAAGATGGAGGCATAGGTAGACACTGTGCCTCTTTGCACAACCAAAAGAGGAAAACTACAATTTAAAAACAAAAAACAACGAGATCTGACAGAAAGTCCAACTATTTGGAAGTCCCACAACCAAGAAATTAAAAAAGACACATTCATCCAGACCAGTAAGTGGGGCGGAGCCGGGCGGAGAGCACATGACAAGACGATGGTTTGTGGAGCAGTGAGGGCAATGCTGCAGCTGCCTGGAGAGGCCCTCGGCCGGCATACCCAGAGACGCTGGCCAACCGGGACCCACTGGGGCCGAGACTGGAGGACAGGGCGATCCCTCATACATGGGCAGATAGACCGGGAGGAAAACCTGGGGAGCAGAGCAGTTCATGCAACACACCAACACAGGGAAATAAAACCTCAAAACACCAATTAAAAACACCTGTGGGGGTTGAGGCCCTGGCTTGAGGAATTCCCAGCACAATGGCAGAGTTTATTGGAGAGACCCACAGGGACTTAGATCTACACAGGCCCACCCACCCGGGAACCTGCTCGGAGGGGCCCAATTTGCTTGTGGGTGTCCAGCAAGGTGATTGAGAGTTGGCGGAGAGCAGAGCAAGCGCCATTGTTTTCTCTCAGGCTCCACCCCCACAGGCAGCATTACAACACAACTACCTGGATTACCCCACCCTGGAGAACACCTAGGGCTCCACCCCTTAAAGTAACAGGCATGCAGAGAAGGGGAAGGATGGCGGCCCAAATGAAAAAGCAGATAAAAACTTCAAAAAAATACAACTAAGGCACGAACAGATAGCCAACCTATCAATGCACAGTTCAAAACACTGGTAATCAGGATGCTCACAGGATTGGTTGAATTTGGTTGCAAATTAGATGAAAATGTAAAGAGTATGCTAAGAGAAATGAGGGGAAATGTGCAGGGAACCGATAGTAATGGGAAGGAAACTGGGACTGAAATCAAGAGTGTGGACAAGAAGGAAGAAAAAAACATTCAACCAGAAAGGAATGAAGAAACAAGAATTCAAAAAAATGAGAGGCTTCGGAACCTCCAGGACATCTTTAAATGCCCCAATATCCGGGTCATAGGGGTGCCAGAAGGAGAAGAGGAAGACCAAGGGATTGAAAACTTATTTGAACAAATAATGAAGGAGAACTTCCCCAATTTGGCAAAGGAAATAGACTTCCAGGAAGTCCAGGAAGCTCAGAGAGTCCCAAAGAAGTTGGACCCAAAGAGGAACACACCAAGACACATCATAATTACAATACCCAAGATGAAAAATAAGGAGAGAATCCTAGAAGCAGCAAGAGAAAAGGAGACAATCACCTACAAAGGAGTTCCCATAAGACTGTCAGCTGATTTCTCAAAAGAGACCTTTCAGGCAAGAAGGGGCTGGAAAGAAGTATACCAAGTCATGAAAGGCGAGAACCTACATCCAAGAATACTCTATCTAGCAAAGCTATCATTTATAATGGAAGGGCAGATAAAGTGCTTCTCAGATAAAGTCAAGTTCAAGGAGTTCATCATCATCCAGCCTTTATTATATGAAATGTTAAAGGGATTTGTATAAGTCATAGAGGGATATCAACAGGGGAGTGGGAGGGAGAGAGAGAGAAGGAGAAAGTACAGAGAATACGTAGCATAAACGGTAGGTAGAAAATGGGCTGGGGGAGGGTGAGAATAGTATGGGAAATGTGGAAGCCAGGGAACTTATGTGTATGACCCATGGACAAAAACTAAAGGGCAGGGAATGGGGGGCGGGGTGTGCGGGGTGGCGGGGAATACGGTGGGGGAGGAATGGGACATCTGTAATAGCATAATCAATAAAATAAATTTAAAAAATCTTAAGACTAAAATCAGATGAGACAAAAATATTTTGTATTTGCTTTTATGAGACTTGGGCTAGAGTCTTTGTTGCACTAGAGGCAAATTCCTTCTGGGCTAATCTCATATAGCTCTAACCCTCAGTTTCCTCATTCCTAAAGCAGAAGTAGTAGTATCTGCTTCGTGCAATCACAGGGATAAATTGCAGCTCTGGTGAGACAATATATTTGAAATAATTTTTGCAAGCTATGTGCTAACAGCAATAAAATTTTTTGTTACTATTTGTTCATACTTATATTTAGTACCTCAAAGCATCCAAGAAATATTTTAAACATATCTGGTCTTCATGCAGAATAAGAGATGCCGGGGCACCTTTGCTGTTTTTGGCAAGAACATCACGTCTTCCTTTGCTTTGGTCTGGAGCATCTGAACCACCAGATTTCCAATTGTCCTGGGAAGTTTACAGAGCATGTACTGAACCAGACCACAGCCAACATTCTAACATAGTTACCTGAGACTGTTATGAGCTATATACCTTGTAATGTTCAAAAATAAAACTTGAGGAGTGAAGCCACCACACTTATTAATAGCTTCATGTATCTCTACTTTGTTTCCAGAGATTCCCACCTCACCCCTACCATACCCCAGTATTCAGGAGGTATATGTAATATACCCTTTAAGAGAAAACAGCCCCTCTCCTAGTTAAAGGAATGTAGATAATGGGAGACTGCTCAGGATTTCTTTCTGTGTAAAAGCAATTGAGATTCACCCAAACAAAAAATGTTCCCTCTCTAATTAGGGCTTATGGTGTTAAAACTTCTGCAAAGCCAGGGACCTTGTTTTTCCCCTAATTAGTGACATTCAGATGCATTTGTAATTGGAACCTCCAGAACGGTACAGAGTTGCTGGCTGCCCTACTGCTTTGTGTCTCTCAGGAAGCACACCCTGAGTCCGAGGTGCATGGCATTTCTCTCTCAGAGCTGTGTGGCCTTCATTGTGAACACAAACCAAATCAAGGGAAAGAAAATTTTCAGCGTTTTGCAGGATCTCCAAATGATAGCTTCTAAGTGATCATCATGTTTATCATTCCCCAAATGAGTCAGCAATGCTAATAGTTGTGTCCACTATAAAATTATCTAAATACTTAACTATATCTCATAGGTAACATTTAAGAACCTATAATATACTTAATTACTTTTGCCATTGGGCAAATGTGAAGGCATAATCTAGAACACGATAAAATCTATAAACTTGTTTTTTAAATCTTAGCTTTAAAAGTGCCTAATAACATATAACACAAATTTTAGCTTAGCTGCTAAATATCTTTTGCTATATGTAGGAATGAAATACCTTCCCTTTCTTCTTCTTTTTTTGGAGGGGAGGCTGGCCTATCAATTAAATCAACACAAAAAAGATTAACAGGAGAAAAACAAATTTCATATATATGGGAGCTACTAAAAAATATGAGACTCCCTGGCGCTCATGTAATTGAGGTTTACTCGGATAAGGAGAAGGGGTCTGGGACTTGGAAAGGGAGGAGATAATGCACAGGAAGGTGAGATGAGCAGGTATTTAGTAAACAAATGTCTCCTAGGCATGCAGATAAATCTTTCTGATATAGAAAGTTATCTTTGGTAATAGCTTGCTTCTTGTCACAAGTTTCCTATCTAAATTGTGGTAGGCAGATGAGGGGGTGGTGGAAACTCTTCCTGAGTCTGCTGGGCCCTAATTATCTTCAGTTCAAAATAATCCACACGCCAAAGTGGCACATTCTGAGGTGGAGTATTCTGCTCTCCCTCAGCTGCATGTATTACTCTATTGTTCTTACAAATAATAAATTTACTACAAAAGCAATAAAAATGTTAAAATAAAATCATAGCAAGTCATTGTTCTGAAGTGGTATCTTATTTTTTAAATTCAAAGTAACTTCTAGATGTTCTTATTATCTTTCATGATCACACACAAATACAATTTTGCACTCATTAAGATATCAAATGGTACACATTTTATGGTACTTGTGAAGCAATGATGATGTCACTTTATTTTTTGATCTTTTCAACTGACATGCTGGGGAAGTCAACTGTGAGTCGTTTTGGAACTCTGGAATTATGCTTGTCCAGTAATTCAACCAAAATATGCTTCACTGAAATATGGGGTAGGGTTTCGAAGTTAATTATCCTTTACACTTCTTTAAACTAAAATTTACAGTTAAATTGAAATAATTATTTAATTTTAAAAATTTTATAATTATCTTAATATTTTTTCATCTTTTATTTTGTAAGAACATGTCGTGGATTCCATCCCGCAGAATTTGTATGCTGTGGTTGGCATGTAAATAATTTCACATGAGAATCTAGTAAGGACTAGAAGAGCCAGGACTACGAGACCCCACTCTGATCACAGAGAGAGGCCTCGAGTGCTGCCTTAACCAGATTTTTTCTTTTAAAGGTTTTACTTATTTATTTTTAGACAAAAGGGAATGGAGGGAGAAAGAGATGGGGAGAAATATCAATGTGTGGTTGCATCTCACACAGCACCCCTGAGCACCTGGCCTGCAACCCAGGCATATGCCCTGACTGGGAATCAAACCAGCGAGCCTTTGGTTTGCAGCCAACGCTCAATCCACTGAGGTACATCAGCCACAACAACCTTAATTGGCTTTTATTGTTTTTCCTGGGTACATTACATCAGAGTGGTCTTCATTTACTATGCATGGGATCACTTTAGGTGATAGACAGCCAGGAAGGTACATCAAAAGGATTATTTACAAAAATGCAAAGGCAGAGGTATTGGCTGTACTTGAAAGGATTAGCACCGTTTTATGAAGCCAGATATGCATCAGCGTTTGTTCTTTTAATCCAGGGTGAGAGAGTTTTTTAACAAGAGCAAGACTTCACTCTAGGAAAGATGCCATCCTGATTTACCCACAGGAAAGCCCATTTTCACACATGTGGGGCCTGCCTGCCATCTTGTACTCCTCTTGTGTTTTCATGAGAGGGCCAGGGCTACATTTCCCTCATGTGTGGAATGGTTTTCCTACAAGAACAGACCATATCAAACAATTTAAAAGTTCTTCTTTAGCTCATTATCAAGTCCTCAGTTATCACAATGCAGAAGATGGTGAGAGATTGAGTGTACAAACAGGCAATGACTGGAGTACAGGGATGTAATAAGAATATTAAGTTTTATGAGGATAATAGGCAAGTTAGATCAGAGGAATATTTATATGGCTACAAATAATTCTCCAATTCGATTAATAATGTGGGGAAGAACTAGATTAGTAAGGCTTACTAGAAGTCATCAAACCACTATAAGGGGGAAGATAGTTTGTGGCCCTTGAGCAAAGATTATAGTTTGGCTGTGAATTCATTCATAATTTGAGTTTGCTAGGCAAAATATTATTGAGGACATTAAGCCATGGGTGATTATTAGCACTGTTGCTCCTATGTAACTTCTAAGGATTGTGACAATAACTAAAGGTACCATATAAAAAGAACTTTGATTCAATCTGTAGTAACCTACCCAGAAAACCAACCTTTTATGTACAATAAACAACTCAGGAAGCCAGTCTCTGTAAATCGTGAAGGAGATCAGAATATGTCATCCTGACATATGCCAGTTTAGCATGAGGGTTATTTTGAGCTGATGGCAATTGAAAAACAGCAGATGCAAAAAAGAGCTCTCTACCCTCTTTCTATCTGCCTGAAAGTGGGGAATAAAATTCCTTTTGTGAAGCCCTCCCTCCCCTCTTTTGTACTAACAAGAGGAAAATAATTCTTAATCAATTAAGTTGACTCTTATCACTGGAGATGGTGATATAAGTGACTCTCGTCACTTGAGTCTATACAAACCAACCTTACTAAAATCACACATTTCTCATTATTTCTGTCATAGGTTTACCTTCCCACCATTTAACATCCTCAAAGCCTAACCTACTTTTTCTTTACTAGATACTTCACAATTTGTTGTGCTTTACTAAAGTAGAATATAAACTCCTAGGTCTAATCATCTGTCTGGATTTTCACTTCTTTTCTGTGAAGCCTCAGTATGCATGTTAAAGAAAGCTTAAGGGCTGGTAGTGTCCTTATCTGGCTTTAGTATCAAACCTTGTAAAATGAGTTTAGGAGTGTTCCCTCCTTTTCAATTTTTTTAGAAGAATTTGAGAAATACAGACATTAATTCTTCACATTCTTATTAATACTTCTTCAGTGAAACCATCTGATCCTGAGGTTTTCTTTGATAGGTGAATTTTTTGCTTTTTATTTTTCATTTAAATTTATTTCTATTGTTGACAATATTATAAGTGTCCCTATTTCTCATTCCTTCCCATCTCTACCCAGCTCTCATCCCCCTTCCCATATCCTTCCCCTTTATGGGTCTGTTTAGATTTTGCTATCTCCTCATGGTTTAGTCTTGATCAATTGTATGTTTCAAGGAATTTATTAATTTCCTCTAGGCTATCCAGTTTGTTTATAGATTATTGTTTATAGTGAAACCATATGGTATTTGTCCTTCTCTGTTTGATTTATTTCACATAGCACAATACCCTCTAGGTACAGATGTTACAGATGGACAGATTTCAGGTTTTTGTGTGTGTGTTTTTTTTTTTTTTTATGGTGGAGTCGTATTTTGTTGTATATATACAACCCTTCTTTTTTATCCATTCATCTGTTGATGATCACTTAAGTTGCACCCATGTCTTGGTTATTTAAAGTAATGTTGCATGGACATGTGGGTGCATATGTCTTTTTTATTTAGTGTTTTGAGTTTCTTTGAATAAATTCCCAGAAGTGGAATTGCTGGGTCCTTTTTCTCTTTGATAGCCTCTGTTTTAAAGTTTATTTTGTCTGATATAAGTATTCTACTCCAGTATTTTTTTTGTTTCCATTTTCATAAAATATCTTTTCTATCCCTTTATGAAATTTCAATCTGTGTGTATTTTTTTGATCTGAAGTGAGTTTCTTGTAGACAGCATATGTAAATGTCTTGTTTTCTTATCCATTCGGTCACCCTCTGTCTTTTGACTGGAGCATTTAATCCATTTTCATTTAAAGTAATTATTGATAAATATATATTTATTGCCATTTTATGATTCATGTTTTTATCCTTTTTAATTCTTCTTCTTAAAGAAAAGGCTTTAACATTTCTTGTAATACTGGTTTGGGGGTGATGGACTCCTTTAGGTTTTTCTTGTATGTGAAGCTCTTTATCTGTCTTTTGATTCTAAATGATAGCTTTTCTGGGTAGAACAATTTTGGTTGCAGGTCCTTGCTTTTCATCACTTGGACTATTTCATGCCAATCCCTTCTCATAACAGGGTCCACCAAGTGGGGTGGCTCCCAAATGGGGATTTGTTATGGAGTCCAGATCTTAGGGTGTCCAGGAAATATTAGAAAAAAAATATATAGGATGTCCTCACCCCCACAGGTCTGAGCTGGGGGATGGTGTACATGGAGGAGGGCCATTGAGAGTTGTTTTGAATGTCAACAGTTTTGCAGATAACCTCTAGAACAGTCATTTAACATATCTATAACTTTTAACTGGTTTCATAGATATGTTCAATAGCTGTGGCCATGCTTTGAGCAGGGGGATGTAAGTGACTTCAACCCATGATGTAACTGGGAGGCAACTCCCTCTGGGTACAGCACTTGTGTAAAAGCTTGCAGATGATTGGCTCCATGCCATGGGGCCATGCCTGCCTGGACTTACTGTGGCAACCCAGTAAAGCTTGAAGAATAGAGGAATGCTGGCAGGTGTAACTGATTGTGGAAGGAGTCAGAAATGGGGCTGCAGAGGAAGTTTGGTGCTGGGATTTAAACCCAGGCATGGCAGCCATGTGGGGGCTTTTTGGCTTTTTGACCACACGGCTTTGGCAAAAGTTGGGACCATGAAGCTTTAGGGTGCACCATTTTTGCCATGTGGCTCAGGAAGCAGGAGAGACTTTGCCTGGAAGAAAAGGGGTGAAAGGATTCTTGCTGGTGGGCCATGAGAAGGTGCCACATGGTTTTGGATTAACTGGAGAACATGGCGGCAACACAGTGGGTGCTACCGGAACCGAGGGGCTGCCTGAACCACAGACTTCTACTTCTTTTCCTGAGATATGTTACCCCAGACTGGGCAAAAGGGAGAAGGAAGGACTGTGAGTTTGTGGGCATTCTAAAGGATGTTAATATTTTTGATGAAGACATTAAGTCATTACTCTGCCTGTATAACTTTTTAAATAAATATTCCCTTTCCTTTTCACCAATCTCTGGCATTGGGAGATGTCTTTCCCTGGCGTCAGGCAAGGAGAACCTAGTATGGGGAACCCCTGGAGCACAAGGGTGGGTCCATTCAGTAATAGTATATCATTCACCCCCCCCGGGTCTGTTCTGTAACATTCTGACACGCAAATTTTCTGTTGAGATATCAGTGGACAGTCTTATGAGAGCTCCCTTGTAGGTAACTAATTTTTCTCTTGCTGCTTTTAGGATTCTCTCTTTTGTCTTTAATCTTTGGCATAAGATTACTCTTTAATCCTTGGGGACAGGTCAGAGAAGGAACAATGCCACTTGCTCAGCTCTTGGCCTGCTTTCAGTCACTTTCCCCAATACCCACAAGCAAATTGGGCCCTTATGGTGCTGATTCCTGTGTGGCTAGGTTTGTGTACATTCTAGGACCCTGTGGGTCTCTCTTCCTGTGAGGCTGGGAGTTTCTCCTGCCATCACAACCCCCAGGGGTTTTTACAGCCAGTGGCTTTGAGGCTTTCTTTTCCCGTGCAGGAACACTAGGTTGCTCAACCTGTCTCACTCTCCAGTTGTTGCTTCCAGTTTATTTGCATGCAAATATTGGATTATCAGCCACTGCCTCACCTGCCTGACCTCCAGCAGCTGCTTTGCTGCATATCCTCTCTGCCCTTCCTGCCCGTCTGGATGAATGTTTCTTCCTTAACTCTTTGGTTGTCAGACTTCCATAGAGTTAAATTTTTTGGCAGTTCTGGTTGCTTTTTTGTTTTTAATTTGGTTGTGCAAAGAAGCAAAGTGTATCCACCTATGCCTCCATCTTGGCCAGAAGACTCTGTATTCTTCATTTGTGACTGGTTCTTTTTTATGTCTTTGTTCAAGTTCAAAGAGAGCAGAATGGAATGTGCATGCATGAACAATGATGACTTCACAGTACTAGTCAGTGGGGGCAGTAAACACTGTTGAGTGAGCATGTGTACTATGTGGCCATCACATTCAAAATGAGTAGAGCAATGAATCTGCATCAAATTTTGCGTGAAGCTGGAAATTATTTGGATGATTCAGAAGGCCGTGCCTATGGGTAATTGATGATATTGGCAGCTTCTTCATGGCAATGCACCTGCTCATGCATCACATGTTGTGCAGAGTTTTTTTTGTTTTCACAAAACATCAAATCACCCAGGTGTTTCAGCCCCTCTACAGCCAAGATTTGATGCCCTGTGACTTCTAGTTTTTTCCACAAACTAAAATCACCTTTGAAAGGGAAGAGATTTCAGACCATCAGTGAGATTCAGGAAAATATGATGGGACAGCTGATGGTGATTGGGAGAAATGTATGAAGTCCCAAGGTATGTACTTTGAAGGGGACTGAAGCATCATTGTCCTATGTACAATGTTTCTTGTATCTCATATCTTCAATAAATGTCTCTATTTTTCATATTACATGGCTGAATACTGTCTAGACAGAGCTTGTATTGCTATCTGTGATCTCTTTGGTTTCCATTCACATGTAATATTTTTTACCATCCTTTTATTTGGAGCCTACGTGTGTCTTTAGAACTGAGTGAGTCTTTTATCGGCAGTATATTGTTGGGGCTTATCTGTTATTCAATCATCCATTCAAAGCCTTTTGATTTGAGAATTCAGTCTATTTACATTTAAAGTTATTGTTACATAAATACTCACTAATATCATCTTATTTTTTTTCTTGCTGTTGTGTAGTTTCCTTCTTTATTTTTGATATCTTGCTGTATTCCTTATGAATTGGTGATTTTTCGTAATGGTACGCTTAGATCCATTCTCTTTATTTTTATGAATCTACTGTAAGTTTTTGCTTTCTGGTTACCATAAGGTTTACATAAAACATTATATGTATAACAATTTTTATGTTGATAATTTAAGTTTTATCATATACAAAACTCTACTCTTTTACTCCCTTTTATGGTTAGTATCACCATTTACTTATGTTTATATTGCATATCCATTAAAAAGTTGTTGAAACTATAGCTTTGGCTTTAACCTTTATACTATAATTAAGTAGTTACCACATCATTATACTACAGTGTTAAGGTATTTGAATCTGCCTATACTTATACCCTTAACAGTGTGTGTATATTTTCATGGGTTTTTATGTTACTAATTGCATCCTTTTGTATTAGCTTGAAGAACTCATTTCAATATAGTTTATAAGGTAGATTTATTGGTGATCAATTCCATGAGCTTTTGTTTATTAGAAAAAGTATCTTGCCACTACTTCTGAAGGACAATTTCTGGATAACAGAAGAATACCAGTTAAAGTATTTGTTGGTAGTTTATTTCTTTCAGTCCCTTAAATATATTATTTAATTCTTTCTCAGCCTTCAAGGCCTCTCCAAGAAATCTGCTGATAGCTTTAAGGGGCTTCCCGTGTACAAGAGAGTGTTTTACTGTTGCTGATTTTGAAATTCTCTCATTTTTGTTTTTGGACAGTTTTATCATAATGTATCTTAGGAAAGATTATTTTGGACTAAAATTTTGTGGTTACTTACTAGCTTCTTGAACTCAGATATCAAAATCTCTCCCTAGGTTTGGGAAGCCATTATTTCTTTCAATAAACTTTCTACCCCTTTCTCTTTTTCTTCTTTTTATGATATTCCAGTGATGCATACATTATTTTGTTTGATAATATCCCATAAGTCCTGTAAACTTTTTAAAATTTATTTTTTTTGATTGGATAATTTCAATTGGTATGTTATCTATATGACTGACTCTGCTGCTCTTTTTTACACATGTATTGATGGCAGCCAGAGTAGGCAGCATGGATCAGTCACTCACTCAGCTCTTCCTTTCCTGGTGAGGGGAACTCTTTCCAGTTTGAAAGGTTCTTCTTTGTGCTGAACAATGCTGGCTTGTGGATTGAATGATGCAGGAAGAATAAAGCTCTCTCTGTTCTCTTGTGCAATTATTCTCTGGTTTCTTGTTCCACCATGTTGCTAAAATGTTCTCAGTAGATTCTATTCCTCTCCCAACCATTGTGAATGGTTGCCCAGTTGTTGGTCTTTGGGTGAGGATAGAAGTCTGGGTTCTCTTACATTGCTTTTTTTCTGATGACTTTAATAAAATAAGCTTTGGAATCTTTTATTTTTCAAATTCATTAAAATGTATAACTGAGTAATTGTTTCAAAGTGATCTGTGATCTTATTTAATCAAGTGTTCAAATCTTTTGACATATTTGACAACTTTCCAAAATTAAATTCTGAATAACATCTCCTTGACCTGACATTTTGACATTTCTCAGAGGAATTTTGGAAAAACTGAAATGTGAAACTAATTGTGTTTGCTATGTTAAATTACACAAAAAGTATTGTCAAATAAAGAGCAGACTTAAAACTTTTTTTAAAGGTCATATTTGTAGGGGTATATGTTATTAACATAAATATTTCAGAAATTGTATAAAGCTCCTAAAATTGTCAGTGTTTTTGCTGTTTATGATATATCCTGGCATAATATTCTGTAATAATTCAGTTATTATCTTAAAATGTTGTAAGTCAAGGAAATTTGGTTGGAATTAAGGAAGGAAAATACCTAGTCTTCCTATATTCTTAGGTATAACTGCTTTTCTTTTAACATGGAATCATAGAATTTTAGAGATATAAAAATAAATTATCTAAGTCAAATCCTTCAATATATTTGAAAATACTGACAAAGTGGCTTGCTCAGGTATTTCAATAAATGGTGCAGCCAGGGCTCCAGCTCAGACCCCTCAATTCCTGTTCAGTGCACTTTCCAGGTAACACTGTCCTTATGCATTATATAAAATGAGTCATAGTGTTGTCTTCCATTTAAATTTTTCTTAATTGTGTTTCAGAATATTGATTTGCAGTAAAATTACTAAGTTACCCATGTCAGTTTGTATTTAATTTAGTGATTATTTGTTTATAGAATGCTCGTATGTTTTGCTTTTGTATATATTGAATCTTTATTTAGCTTAATTACTAAGTTGCTTTTCTTTTTTTTTGTTGTTTGAGCGGTTCTTAATTTTGTTCTTTCCTCATAATGTAAATTATACCTGATTAAGCTTTACAGAGGTCAGATTCCATACTATCTCATGAATGTAGAACACTTATACTTTTGGTAAGGACTTAATTTGACAGAATTATGTAAAATGATGTGCAAATTAGAGGATTTTTAATTTGGCAAACTAGAGAATTAAGCAAATTACTTATCTATTCTTTCTATCATCTATCTATTTAGCTTCTATCATCTATGATCTATCTGTCACCTATCTATCACCAACCTATTATCTGTCATCTATCTATCTCTCTGTCTACCATCTGCCTGTCATCATAAATCATCTATATATCTATCTCAGTAGTTCTCAACCAAGGGCTATTTTGCACTTTCCCCATCCTCTGGAACATTTGGCAATGTCTGGAAACAATTTTGGTTGTCACAACTGGGAGGTGTCACTGGTATCTAGGGAACAAAGGCCAGTAATGCTGCTAAACATCCAACAATGAATAAAACAGCTCCCCTCCCACAAAGGATTACTTGTCCCCAAATGTCAATAGTTCTAAAATTGATATATTATTTCCTCTTTCTCTCTTTCTCCCCTATCTTCATAGAAAATTAGTTAAATTGCATTGACTTGAATATACTCAAAGAAAGAAAGAAAGGTAAGTAATGGGAAATGTATCATTCTGTCAGTAAACATAGATTGGATTTCTTGATTTTAATTTTACATTTTAGAAGCTTCCTATAGCTTAGTTAACTTTATTAAGATTCTAGTCCTTTACATGAAGCTAAAAGGAACAGAGCAGGACAGCAGTTTTCAATGTACATTGGGACATTAATCTTGAGAACTAACTAGGCATGTGCATTGACAAGAAATGTATCTGGCTATTTCTGATGGCTAAGCATAAGTTTTTTTGTTTATCTCTACGTATGATAAAGTGTTTTCCCAGAAGTTACTTTCTAGCTCAGTTTGCTTCCTTTTATATTATTATATAATTTTGTGGATGGCAACACATATGGTATTAAATAAATAAAGGTAATTTATTGCCAAAGAATTCCAATTAATGAGCATAAAGAAAATGAAAGAATAGGAAATAGCTATTAGAACAGCACCATTGTCATTGTTGCTTGAAGATGAGATCTAGTGATGAATGCTAAAATTAATGCATAAAAGTTTGTGTAGAAACAGGACATTCAAATAATCTCAAAGTATCTTTCCCCAAATATTTAATTATAAAGAAATATAGTTTATGTACTTGTTTTCTATTGCTGCATAACAAATCACCACAAACTTTGTGGCTTGAAATAACATCTATTTATTATTGTAGTTTCTGTGAGCCTAGAGTCCAGGCAGAGTCTTCTGCTCAGTCTCATAGTTAAAATCCAGGTTTTAAACAGGTTGTGTTCTCATTTGGAGCTCAGGTTTCTCTTTCAAGCTGGACCATTGGCAGAACACAGTCCCTGTGCTGGGGAACTAAAGACTCTGCTTTTCTGATGACTGACAAACAGGTCTTTTTCAGCTTTTGATGCATCTCTCTGTTCCATGCCATGAAGCAGTTTCCTCCTTGCAAGCCAGCAGAAATGCTTCAACTTCAAATTTCTGCAATGTTCTTTGAGGTCTCATTTCATTAGTTTAGGCCCACCTAGGATATCTTTTAATTAATTCCAACTGTTCAGGGCCTTAATTAAATCCATAAATTTCCTTCTGCAGCACAACATAACATAATCACAGAAATTCTCTTCCCTAATTTTTTTTTGCAACTATTCTGACAGTCTAAAATTATTTCAAAATAAAAAGTTTAAAAAAATCAATAGTCTTCCATGTCTGTTGGTTAAGTTCAGAGACCTAATGATTTGGAGCTAAACATTTCCACTGGATGATGTAAGCAATGGGAGAAGAATGGAGTTTATCATTTGTTCTTCACAGTAAATGGCAGGAAATCTAATACGATAGGCAAAGACAGGTGTAATAAGGCTAAGGCCACAGACACTGGGAATTAGTAATGAATCTGCACTAAAGGAAGGAAGGAAGGAGATCTTGACACACCATGACCTAAAATATGTCAATTACTGTGCTAGATCCTTCTATGCCCATTAACTTATGAAGACAATTATGACACCAATTTTACTGATCAAAACCTGAGTCTCAGAATTGTTGTGGACAGATAGGAGTGGGCCTCAAAATTTGAATGATGTAGTTTTAGCTCACCTCAAAGCTTAGGTTCTTTTATGCTACATCACCAACATAGAATAACCAAGCCATCTTGATAGATGAGAAAAATTAAAAAAATATTGGAACAATACATACAAGAAACAAGGACCACAGAGCATCCTGTTTTTTAGAATGTAAAACTGAAGTGAAATGAAACGGATTCATCAAGGAAAGAAAGGCCGTCTGGGTATAGCAAACTTCAGCATAATTTATGAAGTCATCACTTTTTTAAAAGACCAAACCAACAGATGGGCAGAACAGAGAAATTTCCACATGCCTGCTCAATTCTGAATTCAGGCAAGATGGCTGTTGTCAAGAGCTGTGTGCACTGAGCTGTGAGCACAAAGACCAGAATCCAGTGCTGGGGCAAAGAGATCTTAGAGGAGCTAGGCAGGGACATTTCCTGTCTGAGGAAGGACCAGATAGGAGCAGTTGAATTGGTTGTGGTACAGGGAAGCAGTAAAGGGGAGCTTGGGCAGAATCTCAACTCTCTACTGAGCCAATATTGGGAATGGACAAGCGATAGGGTGGGTGACCCATGGACTGACTCTGTCTTCAACACTGAGGAGCTATTAGCTCTGTCTGGCAGCAAAGAATATTTGGGCAGTGTTAGTGGCAGGACAACAGGGAAGGCTTCCTGCCTCTGTCAGGGTTTGTTCAGTACTGTGCATGTGTGTGGCAAGTATTAGCAAAACATTCTAAGCAAGGACCAGAAGGAAACTGAGGCAAAAGGAAAGTTGCTGAAATGTTTACTAGGAAAGGATAATGTCCAACTGTTCTTATCACTTTTTTTGACAAATACATTGAATTGGCGATGATTGACAGGTATATTTAACACCAGCAAGGTAACTTTTACTAGGTCCCCCTACATATTCTTTTTTATGAGACATAATTAATTCACTGTGATATTTATTGAGTGTTATGGATGAAGGTTAGCACAGTTATTTGAATTAATTAAATATTTAAAATCAATGGGGTCCTGATCCACTTTCAGAAGAGTGTCAATAGCCTGTATTCCTATTCAATCTTTTCTCCAATGACAGAATCCAGAGAGGGACACTTCACAGGCTGGTATACTGCACAGAGCCAGGACTCAGTTCAGCTGTCAACAGAGGACCATCATTAGCTGTTTTCAGAGAAGTAGAAATGACAAAATTAGTTTGGAAATGCATTAAAGAGTAGGAAACGGAAACAAATTAGTGTGCATTTTTCTTCCTGGAAATGGGATTCCTGTGTAGATATTTAATTAGCTCTGTTTTTCTTAACCTCATTTTTTTGAAATGAGGACTTTATTTTAAAAGCTTATTGCATTAGTAAAAATTTTAGTAATATTCTTCTCTAACATATTGAAACAATTTTTGTATAAACTGCATTTTGACCAGAGTATATTGGCATCATGTAACAGTTAACAATGACAAAAAAATAAGCTGGTTTTTTTCATGTAGAGAACAGAAGTTTTTTTCTTTTGGTACTATTGGTTTCCTGTTATAACTGAAGAATAGCAAGACCTAGCTTATCTCTTTTACACATTTTTCTATTTTCAACACTGATTTTTTTAATTTCATAAGAAGATTGGAGAAATTTACCTTAATGCATTATGGGGCTCAGGAATTTAACACTTTATCATTTAACCAATTTTCTTATCTTGTCTCGCTACCCATAAAATTATTTTTTAAATAGTATCTTTATTGATATATAGTTCACATATCACACAATTCAATAATTTTAGTTTATTTACAGCATGGTGTATCCAGCACCACAATAAATCTGAGAACACTTTCATCACCCCCAAAAGAAACCTCATACTCTTTAGCCATCACCCTCCATCCCAGTCCCCTTATCTCCTCCACCTTTAGGTGACAACTAACCTACATTCTGTCTCAAAAGATGTGCCTATTTTGAGCATTTTATACAAAGGGGGTGATATAATACTTGGTCTTCTGTGACTGGTCATTTTCATTTAGATTGATTCATGTTTTGGTATCAGTACTTCCTTTTGTATGACTGAATAGCAGTTCATTGTATGGATGTACCAAATTTTATTCACCTATTCATCTGTTCATGAACATTTAGGTTGTTTCCACTTTCTGACTGTTGTGCATAATGCTGCTATGAACATTTATGTACAACTTTCTATGTGGACATATGTTGTCATGTTTTGGAGCTATAAACCTAAAAATTGAGTTGCTAGGCCATATGATCATGCTGTTGAATTTTGGGGGGAGTTGACAGACTATTTTCCAAAGTGGCTGCCAATTTCTCCACATCTTTACCAATACTTATTATATGTCTTTGATTATAGCCATCTTAGTGAATGTGAGCTGGTATCTCACTGTGGTTTTGATTTCCATTTCCCTAATGACTAATACTATTGAACATCTTTTCATGTGCTTATTGGCTCCTGGTTTACCTTCTTTGGAGTAATGCTTATTCAGGTCCTTTGTTCATTTTTCAGTAAGATTATGTCTTTTTTATTGTTGAGTTGTAAGAGTTATTTATATATTCTAGATATAAATTCCTTAACAGCTTTATAATTTGCAAAATTTTTCTCCTATGAGTCATTTTTTGCAATTTTTATTTTTATATGTCAGTTATAGTTTTCTTTCAATATTATTTTGTATTACTTTCAATAGTGGTTAAACAATCATATAATTTACAAAGTCTTTTCATTTTTGATAGTGTTACTTGTATGTCAAAGTTTTCATTTTTATAAAGTCGAATTTGTCTGTTTCTTTCATTTGTTGTTGTTATGCTTTTTGTGTCATATCCAAGAAATTATTGCTTAGTCCAAGGTCAATGAGATTTAAGTATAGGTTTTACTCTAAGGCTCTTGTGGTATTAGCTTTTATCATTTAGTTTTTTGATCATTTTGAGTTCATTTTTATACATGGCATGAGGTAGGGGTCCAACTTAGTTA
>PVJI01025980.1:0-19662 GCA_004026765.1 Micronycteris hirsuta
GAGGCAGCAACTTTTAACCCTTTGATCACATCACAAAGAAATAAGCCCAAGTGGGTTAAGTGACTTGGTCCATGGGTACTTCTCTGGCTCTGCATCCTGGTCCTGAGTCTCCTTTCTCCTGGAAGGAACTCCCTGCCACTAAGTTGAGAGTTGGCATCATATTTTGCCACCATCATCCATCCAGTCATCTATCCAGTGGTCCTTCTAGATGCTTGGATACAAAATCCCTGATAGACAGGAAACCAAATAAGTAAGTTATATAATTTATTAATATTTATGGAGAAAAAGAGACTAGGGAAGGGAGATGGGTAAGGCTGATTGGAAGAGAGCATCACCAGGTGGCCGGGGAAGGACTAGCAGAGAATGTTTTGGAGAAAAATAAGAATTAAAGACACTTTTAATGAAGCAGCTTCATTGAGATATAATTCACATACCATATTATCCACCCTTTTAAATATAATAATATTTATAATATTTAATATTGTACAATTCAATAATTTTTGTTGTATTCACAAATATATGCAACCATCAGCAAAGTCAATTTTAGAACATTTTATTTTTTTAAAAAAGATTTTATTTATTTATTTTTAGAGAGAGGTGAAGGGAAGGAGAAAGAATGAAAGAAACACTGATGTGTGTGAGAAACATCAGTTGGTTGTCTCGCACATGCTCCCAACTGGGGACCTGGCCTGCAACCCAGATATGTGTCCTGACTGGGAGTTGAACTGGTAATCTTTTGGTTTGCAAGATGACACCCAACCCACTGAGCCATACCAGTCAGGGCAATTTTAGAACATTTTCATCATCTCAAAAAGTCCTGTACCCACTCAGCAGTCACCCCCCATTACCCACCTCCACTTCTACCTCCTAGCCCCTGGCCACTACTAATTTCTATAGATTTGCCTATTCTGGACATTTCATACAAATGGAATCATCAGTATGTGGCCTTTGGTGATGGGCTTCTTTCACTTAGCATAATGTCTTCAAGGTTCATCCATGTTGTAATATGTGTCAGTATTTCATTCCTTTTTATGGGTGAATAATATTCCATTGTATGTGTAGACCATGTTTTGTCTATCCCTTCATCCCCTCATGGACACTCACATTGTTTCCACCTTTGGCTATGTGAGTGGTGCTGCTGTGAATTTCAGTGTACATGTTCTTATGTGGCGATATGTTTGGGGAGATTTTATCTTAACATTCGAAATACCCTGTACTTTTCTAGTACTATGTAACTTTCAGAATTCTATCACATGTCTTCTGACCGCCCCCCCCCCCATTATCTAGCACGTGGTAGGTACTCCATCAATAGCAATGGGATAAAGGCACAATGGACCTGGAGGTGGGCGGGGAGGGTATTTCTCTTTTCTGTTTTATTACTGATGAAACAGGCACAGAAAAGCTAAAATACTCGCTCAGGGTCCCACTGCTGGTTAGGGGAATGAACTCAGACTCCTTATTCTGTTCTCCTCTTCCTTTCCCAGAGTCACAGGTCCCCAGGGCAGCTCCCCACGCTGCTCCACTGGGCAACTCTTCCTGACCACCAGGGTTTTGTCCCATGGGCAGTTTCTGTGAGGGCCTCCACTGCAGAGAGCTGTCCATTCCTGCCTATTTATACTCTCCTTCTGGAGTATCCCCTTGCAGGGTAGCAAGGCCAGTTAGACATCAGACCTGTGACGTCCCTAGAGCTGATGGGCATCAGCCCCTGTCGGCCACCTGTGGCTTTAGAGATGGACTGTAGCCTGGGCTGGCAGGAGTAAGAGGCTGGGGCAGGCCTAGAACAGCTTCCTGCAGGTTGGTACCACCCTTTGCAACCAGTAGATCTCTGGGGATGGGTACAGTTTGACTCCATGGTCAAGGCCCAAGGACAGTGTTTCCCAGATACTAGCGTGTGTGAAAATCACTTGAGTGCTTGTTAAAAGGGCAGACTCCTGAGGCCCCACTCACCATGAGTGTGATTATGAGGGTTTGTGGAAGGGACCCAAGAATAGAACATTTTAAATTTCATTTTTTATTAATATGAAAGAGAGAGAGAGAGAGAGAGATCAACTTGTCATCCACTTACTTATGCATTCATTAGTTTCTTCTCGTATATGCCCTGACCGAAGATCAAACCCACAACTGTGACATATCTGGATGATGCTCTAACCAGCTGAGGTACCTGGCCAGGGCAGAACATTTTATGTATTTTACTTCATCATTATTATTTTTTACCCTCATCTAAGGACATGCTTACTGATTTTAGAGAGAGGGGGAGGGATGGGGGAGAGAAATATCAGTGCAAGAGAGAAACATCCATCAGTTGCCTCCTACATCTGCCCTGACAGGGAGACCAAACCCATAACCCAGGCATGTGCCCCAACCAGGAATTGAACTCATGACCTTTTGGTTTATGGGACGATGTTCCATCCAACTGAGCCACACCAACCGGGGCCAAGGTAGAACAGTTTAAACTAGGCTCCTCTGCAATCTTTTTGCAAATGGCCTTGAGCTATGCCTTGAGCCAACCGTGAGAAGAGATGATCCAGGGCAGGAGGCTCATTACTGCAAGTGCTCTTAGGGCATCCAGCAGATATTTCCTGTATAGGGATATTTATAGGGATATTTACCAGGCCCATGCTGGCCACCAGCTATCCCACTGGGGACAAGCCACAGATGCTAGCCTCAGGGGCCTTATGGAGACACAGGTTAAAAGAAAGGCTGTCATACTGGGTGACAGGTGCTGTGGGAACACAGAGCAGAAGCATCTCAGAACTGAGGGATCAGGGGAGGCCTCACAGGTGATGGGCCTCAAAGCTAAGATCTGAAGTATAAGCCAGAATTAGCCAGGCCAAGTGTGGGGGAAAGAAGAACAGAGTGGTATTGGCACTCAAGGAGGCTGATTAGAAATCCACAGAGACTAAAAGGATTTCCTTCCCTCCCTCCCTCCCTTCCTTCCTTCCTTCCTTCCTTCCTTCCTTCCTTGCTTTTTCCTCACTTGAGGATGTGTTTGATTTTAGAGAGAGGGAAAGGAAGGGAGAAAGAGAGAGAAACATCAATGTGAGAGAGAAACATCGATTGGTTGCCTCCTGCACATGCCCTGACAGGGGGACCAAACTCACAACCTAGGTACGTGCCCTGACTGGGAATCAAAGCTGCAACCTTTTGGTGCACGGGATGATGCTCAACCAACTAAGCCACTGGCCAGGGCTAAAAGGATTTCTTTCTTTTTTTTTTTTTTTTTAAAGATTTTATTTATTTATTTCAGAGAGAGGGGAAGGGAGGGAGACAGAGAGGGAGAGAAACAGCAATGTATGGTTGCCTCTCACATGACCCTCACTGGGGACCTCACTGGGGACCTGGCCTGCAACCTAGGCATGTGCCCTGACTGGGAATCGAACCGGGACCCTCTGGTTCCCAGCCCGCGCTCAATCCACTGAGCTACACCAGCCAGGGCGGATTTCTTAAAGAATTATGTAGGTGGTTGTCATGTGAATCTTGATGCTCAGCACTTTTGTGGGCCCTATGGGGATGTAAAGAGGCATTGGCTCAATCTCTAGTCCCAGAGGAATGACAGCCTAGAAAGGAAGCTAGGACATAAACACACCCCCTGAAGGTCACAGCCACACAAGGCAGGGGCTGTGTCATTTGACTCAGTGTGGGTGGTCACAGACACTGAGTCAGTTGAGGTCAGCAAGGGGACCCATGTGACCTGGAGGGGTAAGACCCAGAAGGCATCACAAAAGGGAGAGGGAACAGGTAAGGCTGGAAAAGCAGGAGGGCATCTAAATGCGGGTGGTGGTGTGGGCCTTTGGAAGACCTATTGTGGGTTGGATCGCATCTCTAAAAGATATGTTAAAGTCCTAACCTCCAGAACCTCTGAATGTGACCTTATTGGAAATAGCAGCATCACAGATATAGTGAGTTAATCTGCTGGTGTTCTTATAAGAAAAGGAGAAGGGATATAGATTAGAGGCATAGGGAGAAGGCCATGTGTGATGGAGGCAGAGATTGGAGGAAACACACATCAACAAGCCAAGGATTGCTGAGAATAACCAAAAACTGGAAGAGGCGGGCGGGCATCTTCCCTAGAGCCTTTTGGGGGAACTTGGCTCTGTTGGCACATTGATTTTGGATTTGCGGCACTCAGAACTATGAGAGAAAATGTTTTTATTGCTTTAAGTTACCAGGTTGTAGTGCTTTGTTACAGCAGCCACAGGAAACTAATACATGGCTAGGCTCAGGCTTTTGCATAGGGATTTGGGGCTCTTGTCTGGCTTGGGGGCGAGGGACCCTTTAGGCATGTGGGCTGCTAGAGCACCTCACATGCAGCCTGGCAGTGGCCTCACAGAGCCCCTGGCACTGACCAGGGAGGGTCACCCTGGGGACAGCAAGTGCAGAATGTACACCTGCTTTGGCCCCACCCTCTGGCCTGCCCTTGGCCCTAACCTTCCTCTTCCCAGGGGAGCACCGTGGGAACCAAGGAGTAGATGCCTGCCCTGGCCTTCTGTGTGGCCACCAGGCTGCCAAAGGAAAAGAAAGCTCCCTGGTGTTGAGAGCCTCATCTAGTTCCAGTATTGAAGAGATGAGGGAGAGAACCCAGGCTCGAAGTAGCACTTAATCCACCTGAGAGGACGCTACTGTCAGTTTAATTGCCCGTAATGATTCTCCCTCGGGGAGGGGATGTCCAGAGAGGGAGCCCTTGGAAGGGATAGGGCCTGCCGCTCACCTGGGAAAGAGATGATCACATGCCTGAGGTTCAAGTGTTTAGGCCACTTGGAAATACAAACTGGGAGCAAGTCTACTCCTAAGGGAGGTATGGGATTTCCAGAATGTTACACTATAAAGTAGCTTGGGTATTCTAGACATCTTTGCCTGTGGTATTTTCCAAGTCTTTAGAGTCATAACTGAGTGTCATGGATGGATTCGTTGGGAGGCTTTGAGAGTTTGTTCCATTTACCGAGAAGCAGACAGGGAGGCAGTCTTCCTTCCTTTTTGTCATGACCCGGGCTCTGGAAGGTTCCTCTGGTCCAGTCTGCTGTGGCCTCTGCCATCCTCAATTCGGATAGCTAAATGCTTGGGAACCAACTGTCCTTTGTCTCTTGGTTATGGAGACAATGAACCTCTCCTTTCATTCTTCCAGTGATACCCGGAATATTGCACACTAACAGCGAATGTGTGGCTTGATGCAGGTGACCTCTGGGTACTTAAACCCCACCCTGGTCCTTCTTCAAATCTCTGTACAGAGCTCTCTTCAGAGGCCCAGCCTGACGTCAGGGCCCTCAGTGGGCATTCTTTATGGGAACATATTTCATAAGAATAACTGGGAGAATTGATGGGTAATCCCAGGAATGCTGGGTTACAGGGATAAGGTGAGATGTGGGCATAAAGGATTAGAAATGTCAGGGAGAGAAGGAAGTCATGGCTGTTTGGAACCCTACATAACAGACCAGGGTGAGGGATCTGGAGACTTTGCGTTTTCATCTGTGTTTGCCCTCAACTTGCTAGGTGGCTTCTAGCAGGTTCTTTTCCCTCTTTGGGCCTTGGTCTCCTCATCTGTGAAATGAAAGAATTGAGCTAGTTAGTTTTTAAGGTTTTCTTCCAGTTCTAGAAGTCTCTACCAAAAAAATAACTATAGGACTGAATAACAAAGTGAGGTTTGGGGTCAGAATGTCCGGACCCAGAAGTGGAACCCATCTGTTGCAAATTTGGTGAAGACCTCTGGGAGAGAAGGTGGAAAGACTTGGTGTCTTGGTGCCTGGATAGCAGTTTCTCTGGAAGGATTTATGGATGGGAGCACACAGGGTGGAATATTTGCTGTTGTTGCCCCAGTCTCTGCCCTTGACTTGACCTTCTCTGAGAAGACTTGGGGATGGGTGGCATCTCTGGTTTTTTGGGCTGTTGGGCATGAGATTTGCTAAGGGCATCAAACCGCTGAGAGGATGTGGCGAGGCTTGGTGCTGCAAAGTGGGGTGAAGAGGTGCCTGTGGCTGTGCAGGCCTATGTGTTAGGCCCTTCAAAGCCATGAAAACGTTAGGCCTGATTTCAGCTGAGCAGGACAAGCATAGCTTGGTTCAAATGGGAGCTAGAGCCACTCTCACTCCATCTTTGTGGTACAGTCAAAGCTCTATTCTTGAGGCCCAAGTCAGTTCTATACCCTGTGCTCACTTATATAAGGACATGAGGCCACGCTGGCACTGCGAGTGGCCTCTCTCTGGTTGTGTTGCCACTTCTGAGAGTTGTGAAGGGCCCTCAGTCCCTCTGCCTCCATCCAGGGCCTCTCATCCATTGTCTCAGACGTGCCCTACTGAGTGGGTCTGTTTAGATGACCCCCTGAGTGTGTATTTGCATTTGGGTGAAGTGCAGGGTCACTTTGCTTCAGTGGCCAGATGGAAGAGGTCTAGGAGGTAGAGGGGAAAGGGGAAACCGTGCGAGGCCTTAGAAGTTTCTGGATGAGTAAGGGCTAGCTGAAACTAGGAGTCAGTGACTGCGGGAGTTAACTTGGGGCTCAGCAGAAAAAGATCTGGGCCTGAGAGTGTTGACAGCTAAGATCCATTCCTATCCCAGGCCAGCTGGAACCTCATGCAGAGAATAGGGCTACCCCCATGGTGCCTACAGCTCCTTGTCTTAGCTGCTTTTGGCTGGGAGAAGGAGAGACAGCCCCAGGTAGAAAGACCTCTCTTAGCCTACTAACTGAACCCCCCAGAAGCAGAGGGTCAAAGGAGTAGAGAGAAGGTGAGCCAGCTCAGCTTCTGTCCAAAGCTGTTTCTGTCTTGGCCAACTCAATGACCGTGAGATTTGGCCTGGCATCTTTGCTCTTCTAGGAAATAATCATTGTAATATCTGACAGTTGTAGAATGCTTTTAAACATCACTTGCTGTTTAAAATACTCCAAAGGGAGTGACAAAGTAGGTGCTATTGTCTGTATTTTCTGTGGGTGAGTGGAGTTGAATATAGGCAGAATGAGGAGCAACTCAAGGTCATGTTGCTGGTTAGTAAGACAGTAAACAAGCAGGTCCCAGCTCTCCTGACTTTCAGCTGCATCCAGAGAGACCAGTTTGGTTCTGTGACGGATGGTAAAGGAAAGCCCTGAGATGTTCTGGTCCACCTGGGAAGGTGTCAGGTCCATTTCCAAGCTTGAGAATCAAGTGGACTTCCTTCAGCTTTCCTGGGTTGGGATGAGGTGGGCCTGGGCTCATTGTTCCCTCAACCTTCTAAGCCCATGACACCTCTGACCTGAGCCCAAATTTGGGACATTAGGGACCAGACGTCTTTGGATCCCAGTTGGGTCTCTGCCTGCCTGGTACCCCAAAGTTAATCCATCAATGTCCCAGAGGTCATCCTCACAGATCCCAGGGAGATTCTGTTTCTTTGGGTGAGAGGTGGGAGGAAGCCAGCCACCTGCCTCAGTTTGTCTCAGCCTGCATCTCTCTCTCCTTCCTTTTCTCTCCTGTCCAACTCAGCTTCTCTGAATGTAGGAATTATAGCCTGCCAACTCCTGCAAAGATTTTTGTTCCTTCAAGCCTATCTTTGGGAACACTGGGTGCTCCATAAGTTGTTCCTTTAATGAGTGAGTCTCACTGAGGGCTTAGGGCTTCATGTCTCACTTCTTCCAAAGGTATTTGCCTTTTGAAAGCGATGTTCACTGAGTCATTAATCCCTTGGGCATCAGTATACACAGTGGTTGTGGAGTTGTGGGCACTTTCTCTCTCTGTACCTTCCAAACCAAGAATTCCCAGAAATTAGAGGTGAGACAGGGAGTGATCTTTCAATTCTCTGGACTTTGTGGGTTAAAAACAATTGTCTTGAAGTTTTAAGCAATCCTTTTGAAAGAGAGGAAGAAGAGGGTAGACTAAGGAGTCACTGTCCTTTTGAGGCTGATGCACCCCCTCTTGTTTCTGGGGGCAGTGTCCTGTTACCAGGAAAGCTCACAGGACTTGGAGTTGGTGGTTGAGCTGGATTCTAGAACCAGCCTGCTACTAACTAACTTAACTAGCCCTGTGGCTTTGGAACAATCACTTATCAGAGCTTTAGGATTCTTATCAGTGAAATCAAACTCGTTGGTCTGTGAGGTGGTCCCTTTTGACCCCCAATCCCATGATTCTTTCCGATTGGTGCCTTTATCATTGTATTCTATCCCTGGATCAATCATTTTTGGGCTCGAGTATAGTCAGGGACAAGCTGTACTGGTGGTATTAGCCTTGACTTTAGGAGCTTGATCAGGAGGCCGAAAAACCTGAGAATAGCTGCCTTGTTCACTGCACCTTCATCTTCTTATCTGAAGGAGAAAGGGTAAAGGCTGAGAGAATGATGAGACAGAAGGTCTCAGGGTCTTGGGAGGATGTGGGCAACCCTTGCCTCTTGAAAGTAATTCCCTCCTAAGGTCCTTTTTGGCATTGGCATCTGCAAAGCTGTCTGAAGGCTCATCTAAGTAGTGAAAGAAAAAGAGACCCTGAGCGGTGAGCATTTACTCTGTAATTAAGATCAAGAAACAGTATGATGCCTGAAGAGGCCACTGACCATTTTTCTAGTCCAGGAGTGTTCAGAGATAAGATCTAGAATGTGCAAGGATTGGTGGGTTTGCTATGCTCCGTGAGCACTGTTTCTGAAGCACTGTCAGCTGCACCTGAGGCACAGCTGATCAGATGTCCAAGTGTGGGAGGAGGATAGCCCAGTGACAGATGTGGGACTCCCTGAATGCCAAAACTGACTCCCTGGAACAGATATGTCCTCCTGCATAGAATTGGAAAGTGATTGTCCCCCTGGGACTTTATTACTGGTGGCTCATTTGCATAATTGTGTATAAGTAATTGCCAAAGGTATTTTACCTGTGTCTGACTTTGGATTTGATAGTTTCAGTTCAGATGGATGAGAAATCACGTGGAGGAATAACCTTGGAAGATCCCTAAAAGTATATGCTAAAGAGACTTGGACAGTTGGAATTGAGTTTATATTCTATGCCACCAAGTTGGAATCAATTCAGCACTTAGAGGTGGACTCAAAACAGGTCAATAAAACTCTATTCTTAGTAGACCTCTCTTCTCCCAATCTCAAGACAAAGTCTCTGATGGTTGATACTGAGGGCGGCTCAGAGCTGTGGTTCTCAAATGTTGGTGTTCACTAGAATCACCTTGTGAGACACCAGACTCACACTGACACACCCCTGCAGATGGGGCGTCTGTGCTAGGAAAGCTCTCTGGTCTTGGGTGCCACCTCCATGTGGGCCGGGGCACTTTGTTTTGTGTTTTGGCCTGTGTTCTGTCCCATTCCTGGGATGGCTTGTTGAACAAACAACTTGACCCTTCTGTGTCTGCTTCCTCATTTCAAGAGAGATTAATAATCCTTGCTATCTCTGCCTCAGAAGACTACTGGGAAGATGAAAGGAGAAAAAATGAAAGAGCTTTGGAAAGTGTAAAATTCTATGTGAAGGCAAGACATCATCTAGCTCAGTGCCTAGCATGTGTTGATTAAAGTGAAAAGATAATGTAAGGGGGGCTCCTTGGGATGTTGGAGAAAATGATCCAGAGGAGGTTATAGGAATTTTTAGGGAACAGGTGGGGGAGGCAGGCTCAGTGGTTGTCAGCCACCTACCCTCTCCTTCAGTGGTGAGACAGACAGCCAAGGAGAGCTGCTGGGCAGGAAGTAGAAAATGGTGACTGAACCCCAGCTCTTTCGTCGTCCCTTACCCCCTAATCACTTCCATGGACCGCTCTCCCTTCATGGAACATGGCTTACAAACTACTTGGGAGCAGAAAGAACTCTAGGCTGAGAGCCATGAACTTGGGCTCTGTCTCAGCCCAACCCCTGACCTTGGGCAAGCCTTTAAAGCTCCCTGGCCAGAGCTTCCTCCTCTACAGTTGGATCCGCCAAGGCCTTTGGCAACTCCAAAACTATCTGAGCCCACTTGAGAAGTGCTTTGGAAGGAGTTAGAAGCTGGGAAAATAATTAGGTATTTTGCTGGTAGAGGAGAGAAGAACTGAGCCTGGGA
Organism: Micronycteris hirsuta; assembly: GCA_004026765.1. Lineage (NCBI taxonomy): Eukaryota > Metazoa > Chordata > Mammalia > Chiroptera > Phyllostomidae > Micronycteris > Micronycteris hirsuta. The sequence continues at coordinate 9,968 of PVJI01025980.1, forward strand.
CTACTGCTGAGACTATGGATGAGGGGAACAGCTGTGGCTGACCCCCAAAGAAAGGCTGATGGCAGAGGAGGTGTTGGGAGAAAAAGCAGAACCGATATGTTCTCCTTCTATGCAGGAGGACATATCTGTTCTACATATCTGTTCTGAAACGTGGCTTCAGTGGGTGCATGCTGTGCTGTGTCCGGAGTACCAGCTTCTCAGGCACAAAGGCCTTCCTATGGTCTCCAGCGCTGACTGGGGGCTTGCTATTCATGTACCCTGATGTAAGCACCCAGGCCTGAGTGGGGCTGGGGCAGTGGCCTTGGCAGCAGCACATAGAGTACAGTACTACATGTCCTGGGATAGACCACGACTCATCTTACCAGACTCTTAACCTGTCCAGGGTATCCTGGGTCTTCTGCACTCTCCCTCATATCCTTCTCCAGGGACCAATATGGGGACTCAGTGAGATTCTAGGGAGGTCAGGGAGGGAGGGAAGACACTGTGTTTGACTTCGCAGAATTGAACTGAGTTTATGAGTTTAATCAGAAGCCCTCGAAGCCTCTGACTGTGCCTTTCAGAGGAGAGATTGGGCCTAATGGCACAGCTGCTTCCTGGGGATTGAGCTCTGGGGCCCAATGGCACAGATTGTTTCACTGACTTTGTGTCAAAGAAATTATTTTTAGCCCAAAAAGGAAGGTCATAGGGCGTGAAGCCATCACACTCAGTCTTTTTCACTCCAAATGGCTTAGCAGAAGGTCAAGGGCAGCTTGGCACTAAGTCGTAAGAACTAGGGAAGAGGACGGATGTAAAAATGTATACACACATGCACACACTTCATTTCTATTTCTACCTAGGAGTGGAAATATACAATAGTGTGAAGGTCATGGTAAACCCTCACAGTCTGGGGTCCTTATCTCCTTTGGGACTATGCAGCCCTCTCACCCTCCTCAGGATCAGAGGGTATTTTGAGAATATTAGAAATACCACAGCCCTGGCTGGTGTAGCTCAGTGGATTGAGCGCGGGCCTATGAACCAAAGGGTCACCGATTCCATTCCCGGTCAGGGCACATACCTGGGTTACAGGCCAGGTCCCCAGTGGGAGAGGCATGTGAGAGGCAACCACACATTGATGTTTCTCTCCCTCTCTTTCTCCTTCCCTTCCTCTCTCTTTAAAAATAGATAAATAATCTAAAAAAAAGAAAAAAGAAATGCCACAGGTGGTTAGACCCAGTCTGATTTACCCTGTATCATCACCATTGCCATCATTGTCACCTTCACCACTGCCACCATTATCACCACCACCACCACCACCACCATCACCACCATCACCAACACCACCACCACCATCATCATCACCACCACCATCATCACCATCACTACCACCATCATCATTATCATCATCATCATCAGTAGGGGGCAACAGGAACCAGTGGAAAGGGCTGTATTCCCCAGAGGAGAAGTGTTGACTACTGCTATTGGTCAAATGCCAACAAGCCCTAGTTTATCCATCCCACTCGGGATCCCCCAGTGCTCACATGAACAGGGAGAGGCTGGGAGCAGAAGCCTCAGGGTCAGGATTATTTGGCTGAGCAGTGGTTTGCAGGTTTCGCTGAGTATTAGCATTACCCAATAATTTTTTGACTTAAAAAATTTATTTTATTGTTGTTCAAGTATAGTTGTCTGCATTTACCCCCCACCACTGCCCCCCACCCCAGCTGTGCCCACTTCCCTCCCCTGATTCCACCCCCCTTGATTTTGTCCATGTGTCCTTTATACTTGTTCTTGAAAACCCTTCCCCCTTTTCCCCCCATTATCCCCTTCCACCTCCCCTCTGGTTACTGTCAGATTGTTCTTAACTTCAGTGTCTCTGGTTATATTTTGCTTGCTTGTTTGTTTTGTTGATTAGGTTCCACTTAAAGGTGAGACCATATGGTATTTGTCTTTCACCACCTGGCTTATTTCACTTAGCATAATGCTCTCCAGTTCCATTCATGCCGTGTCAAAGGGTAGGAGCTCCTTCTTTCTTTCTGCTGAAAAATATGGAATACTTCACAAATTTGCATGTCATCCTTGTGCAGGGGCCACGCTAATCTTCTCTGTATCATTCCAGTTTTAGTGTATGTGCTGCCGAAGTGAGCACTACCCAATAATTTTTTTGATAAAGTGCTGACGCTGGGGATATACCCTAATTTATTCAGAACCTTTGAGGAGGGGGAGAGGGATGAGTCCAAGAACCCAAGGGTTTCAGTGCTGAGAACGTTGGTTAAGAGGCAGTTTTATCAGGTTTTACAGAGCTTCTCCAACTGTAATGTGAAAACATTGTTAAGATGCAGATTCAAGTTCAGTGGGTCTGGGCCGGGGCCTGAGAGTCGGCATCTCTACCAGCCTCCGTCGGTGATACTGATGCTTTGGGTGCTACTCTCTGAGCAGCTGGGTGTAGACCCCCTTCAGGATCAGGCAATGTCCTCTGCAACTCTGGAGTTAAAGGGCCTCAGCTAGTTGCTGTGTAATGTTGGGCAAGGCATTTAGTGTCTGATTCCAGTGCCCTCATCTGTAAAATGGGGAGAAGAGTAAAACTTGTTTTTTTAAAGCAAGTAAGATTCATTAAGTTAAGTAAGGTAAAGTAATGTTTTACATATAAAGTGCTTCAGCATTGTACAGATGTCTCTCATTTGATGTACATGTGTCTTGCTGCTTAGAGTACTTACAGCCTCCGTGGGTTACACCAAGCTCCTGCCATAGTTTATTTTCCCCAGAGGGTGACAGTGGGGGGGGATAGCTATGCAGGTAAAGGAATCAGGGCATATAGGTGTTCAGGGGTGAACCAAAGAAAACTTCATTGAGTAACCTTCAGCTCCCTCACTAAAGGACCACAGATTCTTATTGTACCCAACTCTCACCTCTTCATAGCATTTTCCCTGGGTCAGGCAGAGTCCCAGCCCTGGGAACACAGGGAAGATTAAACCTTGGCTCCTGCAATCCAGGAGCCAGGAGGGGTCTGGAGTGTGAGCCTGGAGAGAAGGCGCGTGCAGGGAGGGCGGGATACCCATGGAGAGGAGGATCCCTGTGCTTCCCCATGCACACCGTGGCATGGAAGGTCTGGACAAGGCGTATGTAGTTCTGGGTTCTGGTCACCCACTAGCCAGACACCTGGTGTCCTGGTCAAGTCAAAGACTTTCTCTGGACCTTCAGTTCTGAAACGTGGCTGACAGCGGTGGGGGAGGTTTGGATGCAGTGGCATATGCGAAAGTGCTTGGGGAAGTATGATATCAGTCTCCAGGGCTCCCTTATAATAAAAGGTGCTCAAACTTCCCATTCTTCTGAATTTCATAGGTTGCATCTGTGGGGACTATTGGGAATACATTTGTTCCTGGTGCCTGGAGGCTACCTCAGCTTTTGGAGCACAAGGTGTATGTGTACCCTGAGCCAGAGGGGTATGCCCAAGAAGTGACTTTTCTTTGTTGAGGCAGAGACAAGAAGACCAGGCTGTGGCCCAAGAGAGGGGGTATCTGGCTCAGCAGAGAGGAGGGAGGTTGCTTCCTCAGAAGAATCCTTGTGAGCCCAGGGAGCCCAGGGATTGTCTCAGCTGCCCCAGGGCAGACAGCCCTGTGGTCTCTCATCACGGAGAGCCAGCAGTGTTCCACCATCGCCAGCCTCCTCCTTAAACACGTCAGGTCTGGTTGGAAGGGGGCAAAAGGGATAGGCTCAGCACTCTCTTCTGGCCCCGTTTTCCAAATAAATTAATCTTGTCTCAGTTAAAGAGGTTATTAAACGGAGGTCTCAGCACAGACTAGGCCCCTACCTTGTTCTTTCCTGCTTTGTTCTCCCTGTGCCTCAGCTTCCTAGGTTTTATAAGGGGATCCCCTCAGAAGAGGTTGTCTAAGGTCACTGGGAAGCCCTGGCCCTTCTAGTTTTGGATATCTTTTTCTTGTCAGGCCACATCCCCCCTAATCTAAGGTAGCAAGGCCAGCAAATGCCTGCCCTTAAGGGGACAGAGTTGGATGTGTGACTTAATAAGGCTGAGAGCCACAAGTAATCCCCTAAGTACTCTGCTGTGTAACCTAAGATTATCTGGCCTGCACACACCTGTTTGCACTCCTTTACTGATAGCAGTATAAAAAGCAGGCTGGTTAATGACTCTAGGAACTGACAGGGCATCTGTCCTATCTTGGAAAGATATCCTAGTGAGCCAGGCTGCATGTGCCTGCCTGCCCGTGATGAGGCTGAGGAAGGAGTGGAAGGGCTCATCCAGTTTCCATCCCTCCACAGTCACTGGGACCCAGCAGGAGGCTCAGTCAGGGTCAGGGGAGGGGCGGGGGTCAGCTGCTCAATCTGCAGTGACAGACAGTGGGTCTATAACTCCCTCAGCCTGGAAGTCTTAGGAGGCGGGCAGACTAACACCCCTGCCCCCTGCCTGCTGCACAGGGCAGTTATGAAGACCAGGGAGGGAGATGCCACTGATACCAGGTTCACACCTCACTGCTGGAAGGCAGGAGCTAGGTTGTTAGACTCTTTTGAGAAGCAAAGCGAGTGCCAACCCTGTGAAACTGACCAATCGTGTTCTAATCATTTAGAACTGCAAGTTTCTGCTTCGGGTGGCACAGAAGATGTTGGCAATTTGTTGGAGAATCATTTCTCTGCTGGAGATGCAAGTCTAGAGGAGAAGGAAAGGGCGCTTCTTGCAGAGGCGGCCCCTCGAGAGAAGAACCTGCTCCTTCACTCCCCAGATGGCAGGGAGGCTGAGAGCTCGGAAAAGACTGCCACAGGGGCCTCCACCGCTGCCCCCAGCCCAGGCTCTGACCCTGAAGCCAGCCTCTCCAATGCCTCAGCCTCAGCTCCCTCGGGGGACCCTGTGGAGCTACCAGGAGCAAACTCCCTCCCTCCGGAAGGGGAATGGGGAACCGGGGAAGAAGGGAAGTCAGAGCTCAGTTTGAGAGAGGGCCTAGCAGAGGAGGTGGAAGGACAGGTTGGGAGTGGCATGGTCCCTGAGGAAGCCAAAGAGGTCCTAGGGGACAACCCTGCACAGGGAGCAGCTGCGGGCACTGCAGAGCCTGAAGGCACAGGGGCCTTTCCTGTGGAGGTAGAGACAGCAGGCGAGGGCATCCCAGATCAGGCCATCCCTGATCAGGGGCCAGAAAGGCCTGTTGGAGTCATGGATGTGGACACAAAAGCCAGGGAGGGGCCTGAGGACCAGGGGGAACCCAGCCCAGCTGTGGAGACAGGGGGCGCTCAGGAGGACCACCCCCCGGAGGGCCAGGAGCCAGGGACGTTGGAGGAGGATCTGACAGCTGCGTCTTCTGAGGAAGAGGGTGGTGGCCTCAGCAGAGGCGAGGAAGGAGGAGATCCATCCCAAGAAGAATCAGAAGAGGACAGCGGCCACGGGGCTAGTTCAGAGGAAGCAGAGGACACCTCTGAGGAAGCGGGGGAACCCCAGGAAGCAGCAGGAACCCCAAGCCGTGGGGACGAGGGAGCCCAGCTGAGCTTCGAGGAACCGAATCCAGGGCCTGAGGGGGATGAGGTCCCAGAGGCCAAGGCAGAGGAGCCCGTGGAGGGGCCTCAGGGTAGGGGACCCCAGAATTGCTTCAGCACTTGGGCAGCTGCATTCTTCCTGGAAGTCTTGTATGTAGTGGGTCAGGCAGGGACAGGGTGGAGTGGGAGAGCCCCAGCCTGCCTGGGTTTGTCGGGGGGAGGCCCAGTCCAGGGTATCCGACCCAGGGGGTGGCTTCAGACTGCTCATGAGCCACTTCTTCCCAGTTTGGAGTGACTCAGTGACAGGCTACACCACGGAGGGCCCAGAGGAGCCTGGTCGCTCTTGAGTTAGGCCCTCAGGAGCCTGTGCTTTAGGATCCAAGATACAGTTTAACGCTGACCAGTGCCTTAGCCCAGAGGACAAAGAACATGGTGGCAGAGTTTCAGGCCCTGTTCAGGCCTGTGGAGAGATGTATGAGTGGGGGTGTAGGTTGGGAGCCCTCCCCTGGGACCACATCACTGGGCTGACACATGGGGCCTCCCCTTGAAGACTAGGCCATGCCAGGTGGGGTGAACTGGGACTGAGGTCATGGTTGCAATAAGAAATCTCTCTGGCTGTGACACTGATGTCCCGCAGTTGTCCACCTGGAGCAGCAGCAGCTGCTGACACAGGACTGGAGAATAGGGAAGGGGGAGGGCAGGCCAAAGCCATTGGGCAACATTGGGGAGGAACTGAATCCCAGGTATGGCCCGGATGCCCGTGGCCACTTCCACCGAGGATGGTGGCCTGGACCAAGAGCTGGGCTTTTAGGATGGAGAAACTGGGGTCAGTCTTCACCCTCCAATGTGACTTCCCTGCGGTTTCCCTGCAGAATTCAGTTTCCATACCTCTCATTAGCTGCTTGCATGGTCCATAAGTGGAGGGCCTGCGGTTAGCCAGCCCCTCCCCTCTCCCCATTTTTCCTGTCCAGGGTCTGGGGTGGGACTTGAGATGCTCCACAAGACATATAGATTCTTCTCTTTTTCCATCCCTGGTGGAACTAGTCTCCCTCTTTCCCACAGGCCCAAGGCCAGCCCACTTCTGATTACTTAAAATCCTTTGTGCAGCCAGTTGGTTAGAAACTGTCTCCCTGGGGACCTGCAGGCAGTCCTGGGCATCTCTTGCTTGGTCAGAAGCAACAGTTGAAGCCCTCTTTCCCCAGTGGCTCCTCTTGCATGTGCTTCATGACAGCCTTGTAAATCTGATCACATGCTCATTTGATTAGGTCAGTTTGCTTAGAACCCTTCCCTGGCTCTCAGTGCCACTAGGTCAAAGTGCAGACTGCTGTGGTCCTCTAAGACCACGCATGCTAGCTCCTGTGGAGCGCTGCTGCCCCACTGCACGCACCTCCCACCCACTGAGGCCCAGCCACTCTTCCTGTGGTGTCACTCCTGTCTCCTCTCCCTGTCATCACCTAGTTAACTTCTCACACAATGGATCTCAGCTCACAGGTGGCCTCTCTGGGAAGTTTTCTGACCGCCCCCCACCTCCACCCTAAGACTTCTTAATCACACTTCTTAGGCCCACTTTTTAGGCCCTCATAGCTTCTGGAATCTTCCCTTCCACGGCCCCGTCACTGTTTATAATTACTGCATTACTTTCAAGATTGTTTCTCCCCTCACCCCACTATACTGTAGGAAAACACTGCAAGGTCAGGAGCTGTGTCTATTTTGGGCACCACAGTATTCCCAGCAAGATGCTTGGTGCTTGGCACATCTCAAGTGCTTAATCAATATTTGCTGAATACATAAAATGGATTGTGGGGCTTCACAGAAGTTGAGTTTGGATTTTCATAGTCCTTCCTAGAGATGGAAGTCTATTCAGTTGAACTTGGCAAGCTCTGTCAGCGCTACTTCAAGGCCCTGTCCTTGTCTGTGTTGAGAGGGCCTTAGAGCCCATCTGGCTCTTAGCTTTGCTCTAATCCTGCTTTCTGCTTCCATCTCCAGAAGAGGCGGAGGATGTGAGTGAAGAAGCCCCACTGAGGGACCGCTCCCACATTGAGAAAACTCTGATGCTGGACGAGGACAAGCCAGCTGACGATTACTCTGGTAACCAGAGGAAGAAGGAGCCAGGCCTGGGGCTGGGGCTGGGAGAGCCTTGGGGGCTGGGGCTCTGAGGCCAGTGGACACCCCAGAGAGGAAAGCCCGGGAGGTAGGGGCTTGGCAGAGGAGGCTCTGCAAGCAGTGTCCAAGGCCTGGGGCTCTGGATTGGCCGGGAGGAGGAAAGGCAATCCAACGAGAGGGATCAGGCAAAGTGTAAGAGGACCAATCCCAGTGCTGTGTCTGAGGATGGTGCCAGCCTCCACACTGTGGCTGGGGAAGGGCGTTAATAGAGTTCATCACGTTCACTTTGATTTTTTACAGTTTATAAAGCCATTTCATGCCCAATATTTTATTTTACCCTCATAATAATCCAAGGCTTTCAGCGGAGTTTACTATCTCCTCTTAGCTGAGTTAGTGAAAGCTCAGAGCAAGGCAGAACTTGCTACGGCACATACTAGAGAGGCTGCCCAAGGTGTGGGCTCTGACCCTCTGGCCCTCTTCTCCACTTTGTACCTCACACCCTGCTTCACGCCTGTTGAGCTCCCAGCCTCGCCCTTGTGAGTCACTTCTCCCTGGAGTCATGCTCTTCCCAAGAAGACATTTGGGATGTCTGCATCCTTCCTGGGGCACCAGGGAGTGTGGCTAGGGGCCAGGGTGGCCATCCTGCGGGCTTGCTTAGTGCCATGCCTCCTTGCCCTCTGAGCCTAAGGCCAGCAGAACTAGAGATGAGGGCAGAGAAGGAGATGGGGTTCTTCTCTGCAGTAGGAGGGGCCTTCACTTGACGTGGTGTTCAGGGCACACTACTGAAGAGAGGGAAGACAGGGTTAGATGAAAAAGAAATAGCCCAGGAGACTTTGGGGGATGGGGAGAGAATGGCTTGGGTTTAAAGACTTCTGAGGGTTGGGATGTGGGCCAACTCCCTGCTTGAATGCTAATACACAGACAGTTGCCAGGCTGCAGATGTTCTCTGCTGCCCACTAGGGTGGGTTGGAGCTGCTCTGGGAAGTGACCTGGCCCACGGTGGTCAGCAGTCTGTAGTACCCCTTACCTGATGCCCCCGCTTCATCCTTTTCTGTCCCCAGCGGTCCTGCAGCGGCTTCGAAAGATCTACCATTCATCCATCAAACCCCTGGAGCAGTCATACAAGTACAACGAGCTTCGGCAGCACGAGATCACAGGTACCGCTTATGTCCCAAGGTTAGACCTGTACCTCCAACCTGTCCATGCCCCCCCATGTCCGTGAGGGTTCTGAGCTGCCTGTGTGGTGGGCTCGAGGACAGGATCCTAAATTCTTGGAGATCTCAGTCATGTGAACCATCCTTTCACTGCAGGAGTACCCCATAACTTGCACAGGGTTTTCCAGAGAGCACTTCATTTGTAAGCACTCATGCTTCAATAGCAGAACTTTGGTTTCCAAGGGCAATGGTGCCAGTTTCTATCCCTCATGTGCCCAAAGGCCCACGTAGCTCCCCGTGCACATACTTAAGTGCCCTGACTGGCCTGGAATCCTAACCTCCTCCCATTAACTCCTCTTGGTTGGCTTCCCTGAGGTCTGGATTTTTGAAAAAATTGATTTTCAGAATAATAAAATATGGTGTACTTGTTGCCAAAAAGATCCCCAAAATTCAAATAGTATACATTGAAAAATAAAATCCCCTTTCTTGATTTCCATTTCCTCTAATTTCATTCCCCAAGACTCCCACTGTTGTAGTTCCTCATGAATGTATTTCCTCTGCATACACGAGGATATGTAAGCATGTCTTTTCCGGCTTGTTTTACAAAGATGGGATCATATCACAAAACTCTGTGTGTGCAGCTCCTCTTGGCCTTTCCGATCCCTGTGTGGATGCATTGCACCGGAAAACCGCCTAGTGATGGAAAATGGGGTGTTCGCTGTTTTCCGTTTTTAAGAATATTATAAGTATTATTATAATTGCTGTGTATTTCACACAGGTATTTTTGGTTTTTTTTTGTTTGTTTGTTTTTGTTTGTTTTTTTTTTACTTTTTTAAAAATTATTTTATTGTTGTTCAATTACAGTTGTCCACATTTACCCTCCCCCCACCCCACCCCAGGCAAACCTACCTCCCTCCCTTGCTTCCCCCCTCCCCCTTGGTTTTGTCCATGTGTCCTTTATAGCAGTTCCTGAATACCCTTGTCCCC
>PVJI01025981.1:0-19628 GCA_004026765.1 Micronycteris hirsuta
ATCATATGGTATTTATCTTTCATGTCTTGGCTTATTTCACTTAGCATATGCTCTCCAGATCCATCCATGCTGTCGCAAAGGGTAGGAGTTCCTTCTTTCTTTCTGCTATGTAGTACTCCATTGTGTAATGTACCGCAGGTTTTTTTATCCATTCATTTACTGGTGGATGTTTAGGTTACTTCCAGCACTTGGCTATTGTCAATTGTGCTGCTATGAACATTTGAGAAAGTATATTTGCCAATGATACCTCAGACAAAGGTTTGATCTCCAAAGTATATAAAGAACTCACATGACTCCACTCCAGGATGACACACAACCCAATTAAAAAATGGGCAAAGGACTTAAATAGACTACTTTTTAAAATAATGCAGATATTTATACCTTGGACAAATTCAGAATAAGAATTTTATACTTAGTCTAAAGGCATACTTTAAAATGAGAGTTCTGTTCTACAATATGAAGTGTTTGGAGACACTGATGAACACAAGAGTGAAGAGTTTCATAGAATCTTACAATAATTTACTCACAGTGAATAACAGCTGTCGTTACCACAGTGGACATCAGGACAAGGCAGATGACCCCTAGGATCCCAGCAATGAGCTTCTCTGGAGGTGACGGGGAGGCTGCAGGGAGGCAAATGGAAACACTGAGAAAGGAGGGATGGAGACGATTGTTTGGGCAGTTTACACACAGAGAATTATACCCATAAACTTGGACCCCAAACCCATATCTACCACTGTAACCTTCCTCTCAGAATGTATCAATGCACTTTCACTAAATATAATGCTCTACGAGTTACTGGTTAAAGACTACAACTTACAACCATGTCTGAATAAAATTAGTCCTCAGCTTTCATCTGAGAATGCCACAGTCCAACTGCAAGTCCTGATCCTTAGGATGAAAAAAATATCTGAGCTTATCCCCTACTCTTTCCCACACGTCTGCACCCAGCTGCACATCCTAGAACAGTTACACTGGGTCTACTGAATGTGTTACCTTTGCAGTGGTCATTCTTGTCACTCCCCTGAAGATCCCGAGAAGCAGTTTGAAGATGTAATTCTGCATAGGTTAGTTGCTGCTCAGCTCCTGGAATGGAGCCTTTAGTGCCCTTAGGTTTCTTTTGCTGTCTCTTTGCGTCCTTGGCCAGATTCAGTTCTGCATAGGTTACTCTTTGGTCATTCATCTCTGCAGCTGAGCGGTGGCCGAGCCTGTGCTCTACAATGTGTGTGTTTACAATAAATGACACTTACACTGAAGAGACCCCTCACAGTGACACTGGGCGGGGTAGAAGCTGAGTACCGGGCTCATTTCCCAGTCAGAATCTGATGTTCTGGGTATAGATTCCTTAGACCTTTAAACAAGTGCCTCGTGGTAGACACAGTTTTTAAGATAGTCTACGTTTGACAATGTATTATTTGTTTGAGCAATAAAAAGCTGTATGTTAGTGGTGAGTAAAATAATTTCATAAATAATAACATCCTTATTTATTTAAAGTCAGATTCCATGGAAATATTTTAACACCATTAGAATGCTAGTATTAAAAATAAAATGCTATGTCAGAAAAAAGAGACTCACAGTATTTTTGACAATTTTGAAATTTAATAATGATTAAAGACTGAGTGCCCTCAAGATGGAGCACTAATTGTGTTGGCATATATAATGTGCTCTGAAGTAAAGTTTTATTTAGTGACATACATTTATCCATTAAAGAGAATGAGTTCTTATCAATGCTCTTTTATTTTGAATGATAAATTATTACAAATAAAAATGTTTCATATGTTAAAAAATCTCTGTCACACTTAACTTATTCAAGACCTAAACATATTGACTACAAAAGAACAATGGTGAAAGTTTTTAAGTAATTACATTATACAAGAAATTGGCAATTGAGTTAAGGGCCAAGATATAAAAGCATTAAATGAGAAATAAATGTATAGATTATTTATGTTAAAACACTGTTGTTTCAAACTGCAAACAGTTCCCATGCTTTTTAAAGTCAGGGCGCCTTCAGTTGTGTGAGCCACAGTAATGAATAAGATACTGTAATTTAATAATTCAGCCAAGGGGTTCTGAGGCCAGTCAGTTCTAGAATTAATTCTGGCTTTGAAATTTGCGATGTATGAGCTTTACAAAGCTACTTAGCGTCTAGCAACTTAGTTTATTAATATAAAGTGGGAATAAAAACATGTAGACATAATGCATGTAAAACATTTTATATTTCACCTTTTTAAAGCTCTCAATATTTTAGTTATCCTAATTATAAATTGAATACATTTTTATGTTATTTCTGACTCATACCAGCTGAATGCTGTAGCTTAATTCATCAGGCAAAGTGCCTATCAATGTGGTACGTTTTCTAGCAATGGTGGCTCAGTTTTTAAAAAGTCTTTTGATTGTTTATAATTAAGCTTCAATTAGAATTTTATGAGAGTACTTCATCCTGATTTTTATTGAAAGCAAACTGCATTTATTTAATCTAATTGAGTGTAAAAAATATTATGTTTGACCTCCATAATTAATATAATTTATTTAAAAATCTCTTTTTAAAGGCTGGGCTAAATATAAAATAATATATAATTATATCTATATTGATTTTAAAATTTAAAAATAGCTGTTTCTTTTCATACTTCTTATAGAACTCTTACTTTAAATTGTTTTGATTAGCACACTCAATTATTCTTGTGTGTATATATATATACTTGTGCAATTGTCCACAGCCAAAATTTGAAGAGTTCAAGATACCCTCCAACTTATTTATATTTTATTCTTGATTTTTACCCTAAATTATTGAAACAAAATACCAATGTTCTCCTTGATTTGATTGTATATTAATCGTTCCTCACTTGTATCACATCTTGCATTGTAATCTCCCATTACATGAGATGGGCTAAGAGAGAGACAGGAGAGTAGATACATATCTCTGGGAGCCAGAGTCCTGCATCCTTTAGTGGGAGACCAGCTAAGTCTTGTAAACAATCAATCTCTTTGGTCTTCACAGACTGGCCTGCGAAAGCTCAGAGTGAGGCATGAGTGGAAAAAGCAGATTTCTCAATGTGTCACTTTACGTTTGAACAGGAAATTCTTACACTTGGGCTATTTTGAAGACTGTGTGTCTCATCACACACCTCCAGAACCTGGGAGACTTTGGCCTAGCAGTGTGTCATTCAGTTTGTCCTTTGGAAAATGCATCTGGAAATTGTCTTCTTACTCTGAAAGGTATTAGGGGACAAAGACTAGACCACCCACGCTGTGAACTTACTTCCATCTTAATCACAGACTCTGAAATCTTAGGCCTGGTTAAGAATATCTTGTATGTTTAAATTCTGCTCTTAGACAGGCTTATTTAATTTTGGCATTACATATTTCTCTTACTTATATTCTCATTACGGCATTTCTATCATAATGGAAACAAGTTTAAAATCATAATTCCATAAACAACAGATATTTAATCAAACTTGTCACCAATAGTCTGAAAAATTACTACATTTTCACTGTTATGGTAACTGTCACAATCACTAATGCCATACTTTTCTTCTCAATTTCTCTGCCTTAGTTCTTAAAATTCCTTCATTCATTTTATTGTCATTAACTGTTATTTAGATTTCCCTTGGTAAAAATATTATCTCTGGGAAGGATAAAACATTAAACAATACTGAACTATATCACCATGGAAGAGATTACACTGTTACATAACTACTAATTATATTTTTGTTGATTCATTTTCAAATCACTACTAATTGATTGTAATTTAATAGGAATATCTGTTTTAAATGACAAAAGCACAAATCTAACTATGCAGGGGGAAATCAAAGGTAATTTAATGTTTTTCCTTATTAAAGAAAGGGGACAGACAGAAAAAGTAGATTTCTAAAAGAATTTAAATGACACGTGAGTATCAAAAGTTATAAAAATTTCCTTGATAATGTTTGATTTGCATATATTGCAAAATGATGATCACAATAGTTTCAGCTAACATCCATCTTCTCATACAATAAGAATTAAAAGAAATACTGAATATGCGGGGTATTCACAGTGTTTGTGTTACCCAACTGTTAATCACATAGTAGCTGTCTGTGTCATTAGACCAGTGATTTTTGACCTTTCACATCTCATGGCACAATTAACTAATTATAAAATTCTGTGGCACACCCAAAAACTATTTTTTGCTGATATAAATAAAGTAGGTATAATTTTGATTGACTTATGAAAAATGATAATACTGTTACCTACTCTTTTTGCTTCAATGTGAATTTTTAAAATATCAGGTGCCCATAGTTGTATATGATGAGGTCTGTCCGAAAAATGTCCAGCCATTGTTAATATAATGAGAATGGTTTGTGTGACATCAATGTAACATGGCAGCCAAGGAAAGTGGACTGGAATGCGCATGTGTGAACAATGACATCTGCACTGTACTAGTCAGTGGGGGCAGTAGATGCCATTGATTGAGCTAGTGTATTGTGTGGCCATCACATTTAAAATGACTGAGGAAGTAGAGCAATGAATCTGCACCAAATTTTGTGATAAACTTAAATATTCCTCCACAGAAACTACTTAGATGATTCAGAAGGCTTTCAAAGATGATGCAATGAGTGCAGTGCAAACGATAAAGTGTGGCAGAAATGCTTCAAAGGTGGTTGAGAATCTGTTCAATGTAACCCATGTTCTGGAAGGTCTACAACAAGCAAAATACCTGAGAATGCTGAGCACGTAAGGTCGGCAAATCAACAAAGATGGGTGGCTGACAGTGCAAGAACTAGAAGCTGATCTCTGGATTCCAAAACTACGGTGTCCTAGATTTTGATGCAAGACCTTGGCATGGGAAAATCCCTTCAGAGGCCTCTGCTACCAGAGCAGAAGGAACATCGTGCTGCAGTTGCTAATGACTTGATTCAAACTGCTACCAATGAACCAGATTTTCTCAAGATGGTCAAACCAGACATAAACTGTGGGTCTATGGCTGTGATCCAGAAACGAAGGCCCAGTTGTCACTATGGAAGTCACTTGGTTCTCCATGCCTGAAGAAGGCACAGCAAAGCTGCAGCAAGATCAAGACCACATGAACTATTTTTTGATTGGGAGAGTGTTGCCCACCATGCGTACACCCCTCAAGGCCACACAGCAGCAGTTATAAGCTTCTGGTGATTGGCAGCTTCACCACAACAATGTGCCTGCTCATGCATTACGTCTCATGCAGAGTTCTTTGGTGAAACAAATCACCCAGGTGACTCAAAACCCTTACAGCCCAGATTTGACGCCCTGTGACTTCTGGATTTTTCCAAAAATGAAAATCACCTTTGAAAGGGAAGAGATTTCAGATCATTGATGAGATTCAGGAAAATACAATGGCACAGTTGATGAAAAATCAAAGAAAGGATTTTGCAGAGTATATTGAACAGTGGAAGACATGCTGGGAGAACTGTGTGAGGTCCCAAGGTGCCTGCTTTGAAGGGGACTGATACGTCATTGTCCTATGTACAATGTTTCTTGTATCTTGCATCGTCTTTAATAAGTGACTCTACTTTTCATATTACATGGCTGGATACTTTCTGAATTTCTGTACCAAGAATTAACCAATCAGACAGAAAATTACCATGCAACATGATCAATAAGATTCAACTCTATTAATGACCTGTATATTTATGCTTGAAGAAAGTGTATTCACACAGGATGGATACTGTTGTGCTGGTTGTTGTCGTTTTTTAACATGGCAATGCAAGGGAAAAGAGGTCAGTGTCCCTGACTAAATAGTCAGGTATCGCACGTTTCAAAGATTCTTTCAGCACTTCTGTTCAAAATCTCTGGGAAAGGCTGTTGTGGTATCACAGTACTTGTTTTCAACTCTCCTTTATTTGATGAACCTCCTGGAATTAAATCATTGGATGAAATGCAGCATTAGGGTTACCCATATGATCACCTAAGGATTACAACCTTTGCAGCAATATGTTCATGAAATTAAAAAAAAGACATGGCAACTTCCAATTATAGTGTCCTACCAAAAGTGTTCAGCAAAACCCCTTTAACTCTCTATTCCTAACCACTGACATGGTCTGCTCCTGACACTCAACCATCGACATTGTCATGACTTGATGATCTAATATCATCAAAATCCAATAACCCTCTATCTATGGCATTCACAGAAGGTCACCAGCAACCTAACGCTATGTCCCAATCCCTATGTCATTCAACACAAATCATGTTATCACATAGGCATTTTATCATCTCACATCACAAGGAAAAGGAGGGTGAGTACAGCACAGTAAGATATTTTGAGAGAGAAACCACATTCAAAAAGCTTTTGTTACTTCATATTGTTGTAATTGTCCTGTTATTATTGATTATTATTGTTAATCTCTTAATGTGCCTAATTTATCAATTAAACTTTATCATAGGTATGTACATGGAGGAAAACGTAGTACACAACAGAGTTCAGTACTTCCCATGGTTTTCAGGCACCTCCTGGGAGTCTGGTAATGTACACCCTGCAGACACTGGGGAAACGACTGTGCATCTCACAGCGGGGTTAGCAATAGTCATGTTATACTTACATCGTTAGTACTTATTTATTTTAGAGCTGAACTTTGGCTTTTTGACCCCCTTCCTTTAATTCACTGTCTCCCCAAATCCCCACCTTTGGAACCACTAGTCTGATCTCTTTTTCTATGATCTGTTTTTTTGTCATTTTTGGATTTTACATATGAGATCATACAGTATTTGATGACTATAGCTTTATAGTACAGCTTGAAATCAGGATGTATGACACCGCTGCTTTGTTCTTTTTCCTCAGATGTATTTAACTATTCAAAGCCTTTTGTGGTGTCATATACTTAAGGAGTGTTTTTTTTTCTACTTCTATAAAATATGTCATTGGAATTTTGATGGGATTGCATTGAACCTATAGATAGATTTTGGTAGTATTGGCAATTTAACACTATTAATTCTTCCAATACATGAACATGGAATACCTTTGATTTACTTGTGTCTTCAATTTCTTTCATCGATATCGTATAGTTTTCTGCATAGAGGTCTTTCATTTCCTTAGTTAAATGCATTCCTAGCATTTTACTGTTCCTGATTCTATTGTAAATGGAATTGATTTCTTTATTTCTCTGGCAGAAATGTTGTCATTAATGTACACAATACTACTGCTCTTTTGCTGCAATACATACCTTCTATGCTCAATATTTTCAGTTTTTATCATGATAAATGTTGAATTTTGTCAAATGTTTTTCTTCATTTATTGTGATAATCATATATTTTTTCTTTCATTCTGTTAATGTGATGTACCACATTAATTAATTTGTCTATGTTAAACCATCCTTGCATCTCAGGTGTAATTCCCATTAGATCATGGTGAATGATCTACTAATGTGCTGCTAAATTTGGTTTGTTAGCATTTTATTGAGAATTTTGCTTTTAAATTTATCAGGGATATTATCTTGTAGCTTTCTATTCAAATAGTGCCCTTCTACAGTTTCGGTTTCAGGATAATGCTGGCCTCATAAAAAGAGTTTGGGAGTGTTCACTCCTCTTTGATTTTCTGGAAGAGTTTGTGAAGAATTGGTGTTAATTCTCCTTTAAATATTTGTAAAGTTTTTCCAGCGAAGCCATATGGTCTTGGGTTTATCTTTATTGGGAATTTTTGATTACAGATTCAATCTCCTTACAAGTAATTGGTCTATATGAATTTCTATATATTCTTGATTTAGTCTTGGTAAGTGTATGTTTCTAAAATATCCCCACCTTTCCAAATTACCCAGTTGTTGGCATACAATATTTCATAGTAATCTTTTATGACCCTTTTATTTATGTGGTTTCCATTGTAATTTCTTGTCATTCATAATTTTGTTATCTTGGGTCCTATCTCTTTTTTACTTCGTTAGTCTAGCTAAGAGTTTGTCAATTTTGTTTAATTTTTCAAAGAAGCAACTCTCAGCTTGTTTAATCTTCTCTATTGCTTTTCAGGTATCAGTTCATTATTTCCTGTTCTAATATTTATTTTCTCTCTTCTGCTGACTTTGTGCTCAGTTTGTTCTTTCTAGTTTCCTAAGGCATAGAGTTAGGTTGTATGACAGGAATTGAGTTCATTTTATAAACTTTCCTACAAAAGCATTCTTCAAGCTCTGATGGCATTAGTACAGAAATGTACCATTAAGAATATAACAGTATTGGACATTATTACTCTAAGTGAAATCAGAAAAAGACAAATACCATCTGCCAGTCAGAAAAAGACAAATACCATATGCTCTCACTTATATATGGCATCTAAAGAACAAAATTTACTTAGGAACAAAATAAAATAGTGTCGCTGAGCAGACTGACATCTGTCAGAGGAGTGGTGGTGGAGGGGACTGGATGAAAAGAACATGGAGATAAGCCAACAAACCCATGTGCATATCCTTGGACAACAGTGTGACAATGGCCAGAGGGGACGGGGGTGGGGGCTAGGTGATGTGGGCAAAGACATGGGAATGGAACATCTGTGATAGTGTAAAACAATAAAAATATAACTAAGAAAAGAAGGAAATAATAAAAAGGATGAACATCTTTAAAAATATATAACAGTACTTTTATACAAAGTCTTCCAGGAAACAGAAAAAGAACAATGCTTTCCAATATATCTTTGATAATAAAAACTGTCTAATATTAACTGACCATGGAGACATGAGTTTATTTCTGGTTTCTCTATTCTGTTCCATTCATCTATGTCTGATCTGTTCTTATGACAGTACCAGACTGTTTGGACTACAGTAGCCTTGTAATATAGTTTAATGCCAGGTATTGTGATCCCTCTTAATTTGTTCTTCTCTCTCAAAATTGCTGCAGCTATTTGGGGTCATTTATCATTCCATATAAATTTTTGAAATGTTTGCTCTATATCTGTGAAATATTCCATTGTATATTAATAGGAATTGTGTTGAACAAAGGTAGGGGAAGCATAAAACAGAGTAAAAAGAACCTCTTCAACAAATAATGTTGGGAGATCTGGACAGCTACATGCAAAAAAATGAAACTTGACCACCAACTTATACCGTACACAAAAATAAATTCAAGATAGATAAAATACTGAAATACAAGTTGTGACACCATAAAAGTCCTAGAGGAGAACATAGCCAGGACAATCTCAGATATTCTATGCAGCAAAATTTTCACCAATATGTCCCCTACAGCAAAGGACATAAATGAATGAATAAACAAATAGGACTTCATCAAAATAAAAAGCTTCTGCATGGCTGAAGAAAACATCAGCAAAATGAAAAGGGAACCAACCATATGGAAAAATATATTTTCCAATGACACCTCAGACAACACTCCAGGAAGACTAACAACCCAATTTAAAAATGGTAAAAGCACCTGAACAGACACTTCTCCAAGGAGGACATACAGGGGGCCCAGACACACATGAAAGGATGCTCAGCACTGCTAGCCCTTAGAGAGATGCAAATAAAACCACAATGAGATACCACTTCACACTGGTCAGAATGGCCATCATAAACAAAACAACAAACAAGTGCTGGCAAGGCTGTGGAGAAAAGGGAACCCTAGGACATTGCTGATGGGAATGGAGAGTGGTACAGCCACCATGGAAAGCAGTATGGAATTTCCTCAGAAAACTAAAAATGAAACTGCCTTTTGACCCGACAATTTCACTGCTGGCATTATACCCTAAGAGCCCTGAATCAGCAATCCAAAAGAATCCATGCCCTCTAATGTTCATAGCGGCACAATTCACAATAGCCAAGTGCTAGAAGCAACCTAAGTGCCCATCAGTAAATGAGTGCATAAAAAAAAAAACCAAGAGACATTGAAATAAAGAACAGATCGACAGTAACCACAGGGGAGGGCTTGGGGAACAATGGGGGAAAGAAGCAGAAGGGTCACCAAGGAACACATATAAAGGACCAATGCACGAAGCCAAAGGTGGGTAGGATTGACAGTGGGAGGTGGGTGGGATGGCGAAAACAGTGGCAGAAAAAAGTAGACAACTGTACTTGAACAAGAATAAAAATTAAATAAGTAAAAACTGTCAAGTACATTACATAAATAAAAATTCATTCAGAACTCTTATGAACAATAATAAAGCAACTTAATATAAGTGTAATATATGCACTGAAATTTAAGGAAGGAAAAAACAAAATGATTATTGTGGCTTTAATTTAGAAATGCAAGATTGGTTTAATATTTGAATGCAATAAAGGTAATTTACTTCATAAACATTATACAGAAAAAACATTTATCACTCCAAATAATACAGCAATAATAAAAATGGAACATCAATCGAATATAGAATCTATTAGAAAATAGCAGTATTATGGAATTTCTTTAATATGTGAAAAGCATAATGAAAAAATTTAAAACAAAACTCATACTTTTTGATGAAATATTTAAATATTTTTCCCTAAAATAGAGGATCCATATAGAACTTTTATTCTCCATACTATCCAACATTGGAAATAAAACCCTACTCTATGGTAGTAAGTCAAGAAAATGAAAAAATCATACCAGGGAAAAAGAAATTAAATAAATGTTTACATAAACTATTCAAAGAAATATATATTTGAAATTATAAAACTAATAAAACAAAATTAACATGTAAACCTCAATTGTATATGTTTTTAAAATAGCAGATATTTTTAAAGAAAACTTTTAAAGAAGTATGCCACTTACAAAATCATGACTATGAAATACCAATATTGATATTTCTTTAAGACTTCAATATAGAAAAATTAAAAAATAGAGTAAAAAAATGAAAGAAAACCAAATGCATGGAAGAATAGTGTATGATTTGATTGGAAGCATCAATATTTTAAATGCCTAATCTTTATAAATTATTTAAAGTTTAAATGCAGTCTCAAACATAACCCGAAGTGTTTTCTTAAAGCCTTTCCGAGGTGTCATTACAAAGCATACAATCCATGCATTTAGAGTGTGCATATCAGTGATTTTAAGTACATTCACAGAACCTTGCAGCTATTACCACTACCAGAATTTGTAAAGTTTTCAGACCCTAAAGAAGCAGTGAACCAATTAGTAGTAATTTCCTATTTCCACATACCCTCAGATCTCTGTGGATTTGCCTATTCTTGATATTCATTTAAATTGACTCACACAACATGGGATCTTTTAGAAAAGTTGAATGTCACAAACATAATGTTGTGCAAAAATTGACAGACACTAGAAGAAAGTATATCTGTACTTTTGGATGTGTTTGTTATTTTCTAGTAATGCTTATGGAATTTTTCTCATTACTAGAACAAAATAATTCATTTGAAGACTTATGCAATCATAATATTATTTCCATTTCATAAAAAATAGTTACCTGGCAAAATCCAAGTTTTAACCGTAAAACATATGCTTGCAAATATGTATTTTTGATGATTTGTAACTATTTGATATGAGGGCATATCCATGTAGCATAGCACAGTTTCTGTTACCAGATGCCAATTCTGCTATCCTAGAGTGGAGAAAATGCATAATTTTGTTCTTACATGGTGTGAGGGCAATCCCAGAAACAAGTAGCATATTCTATGAAAGCATAATAGACTATTTTACAAATGGGCAGTGATATTTTCCATATAATATAGTAAGAGTTCGTTATTAAGAAAACTAGGTCGTCATTCTTAATATATTTTTAATCTTTTTATTTTAATTACTTTATTGTTGTTCAATTATGGTTGTCTGCATTTTCTCCCCTTCTCTTCCTCCCACCCCATCCAAACCCACCTCCCTCCCCTGCTTCCACCCTCTCCGTTGGTTTTGTCCATGTGTCCTTTATAGTAGTTCCTGAAAACCCTTCTCCCCACACTCCCCTCCCCACTTTCCTCTGGCTATTGTTAGATGGTTCTTAATTTCAATGTCTCTGGTTATATTTAGCTTGCTTTTTTCTTTTGTTGATTATCAGACTATATCAAGCTAGAAAGCTTCTGCATGGCTAAAGAAACCATCGTCAAAATGAAAAGGGAACTGATGGTGTAGGAGAACATATTTTGCAATGACACATCAGACAAGGGTTTTAACTCTAAAGTAGGTAAATAACTCATATGACTCAAAACCAGGAAGACAAACAATCCAGTTAAAAAATGGGCAGATGGGCTGAACAGACACTACTCCAAGGAGAATACACAGAGAGCCCATAGACTTATTAAAAACTGCTCAATATCACTAGCCATCAGAGAAATGCAAATTAAAACCACACTGAGATAGCACCTCACAACTGTCATATGGCCATCATTAATAAATCAACAAACAACAAGTTTGATGAGGATATGGAGAAAAGGCAACCCTAGTGCACTGTTGGTGGGAATGCTGACTGGTGCACTCACTGTGGAAAACAGTGCAAAATTTCCTTAAAAACACTAAATATGTTTGTGATATTTTAAAGTGTTAAGAATATTGAAAGACTTGAAATGTCATGGAGACGTGGATTCTCAGTGGACTGTTGCTTCTGATTTTATGACAGGACATTTCCCCGTCTTTTCTGAGAGCCTTCAAATCAGACTCCTGACATTTAACAAGCACATGGGCGGAATTGAGTTTTTAGAAACACCAAACCAAAAACTGTCACCAGTTACAATGATACTCAGAAAAAAGATTTAGACATTAGCCCTGGCTGGTGTGGCTCACTGGATTGAGCACCAGGCCTATGAACAGAAGGGTTGCTGGTTCAATTCCCAGTCAGGGCACATGCCTGGGTTGCAAGGCCAGGTCCCCAGTCGTGGGTGTTCGAGAGTCAACCACACATTACAGATTGTCTCCCTCTCTTTCTCACTTCCTTCCCCTCTCTCTAAGAATAAATAAATAAAATAAAAAAAGATTTAGACATTAACCTGCTTTTTTTAGTCATTTTTAGTGTCTCATCCCCACACTCCTCCGATCCCCGAATTAATGTCTGCAAGAGACCAAGAGTGTGACCTTAACTACTAGGGCCTTTGCAAATGGAAGCAAGTTAAAATAAGATCATACTGGTGTAGGAAGGCCCTTAATTAATACAAATGATATCCTACAAGAAGAGGGACATTTGACACAGAGGCAGACACACAGGATGAGAACGATGAGATGACAGAGGCAGAGATTGGAGTAAGGTGTCTGTCAGCCATGGAATGCCAGGGACTCAGGCTCCACCCAATAGTAAGAAATGCATGTGCAGAATCACCCCTGGATCTTCACAGAGAAGATGTCCTGTTGACACCTTGATTTCAGAGGTTAAGCTTCCAACTGTGACAGGTTAAATATTGTTGGTGTAAGCCAGGAAACATTAAAATATGTGAGTAGAAGACTCATGGGCAGGGACAACGGGGTGGGGTAGACTGTAGGGTGGGTGGGCAGGACAGGGGAGGGCAATGGGGCAAATGAAGGGACAACTGCAATTGAACAACAATAAAACATAAAAATAATAAAAAATAAAATATATCATGTTTGAAGGCAGAAATGTTGCATGAAAGTATTTTGAACAAAATTAGAATAACTGGGAATGCCATTTGAGAGAAAACTGCAATATCATTGGGTTCCACGGGGAACATAATATTCAGATAAAGACATGAAGTCTTTAGGCAGGGACAATGGGGTGCGGATAGGGTGGGTAGGCAGGGCAGGGTTAGGTTAGGGTTAGGGGGAAATGGTGGGACAACTGCAATTGAACAACAATAAAAATAAAAATTTAAAAAATAAAAAAATAAAAGATGTCATGTTTGGAGGTAGAAATGTTGCATGAAAGCATTGCAAACAAAATTAGAATAACTGTGATGCCATCTAGGAGAAAACTGCAATATCACTGGGTTCACTGGGAATATAATATTCAAGTGAAGACATAAAGTCGGTGTAAAAACTAGCAACGCTGATAAATTTGCTGCTAATCATCACAGTATAGAAGTTATATGGTCTCAAATACATTCTCCATTCTCAGAGCTTGTTATTTATTTCTCTTGTTATTTATAATCTGTGAGGGGCACAGCATTTCAGACAGACACTTCAATCTCTGTAACGCTGCTGTCAGAGTCATCTTATGTCAGAGGAGCAGCTGTTGAGATGAATGGGGTTTTTACCATATACACAAAGTCACCATTTTCCCAAGATCATTCAAAGAAGTCTGACCACTTTTTTGTTTTGGAAATATTGTCGTTGATCAACTAATTTCCTATTCAGGTTTATTCTCCTGATCATTTCATTTGGTGAATTGTCCTCAAAAGTTTAATGATTTCTATTTGTTTCCCTATGTTGACAAGAGGTAGTTTAAATTTGAGAAATTCTTCCTATCATTAAATGATGATCTTATTGATTTGTAGGTTAATTGAGATAAAATACAAGGACACGTATCTGGCAGTATTGAAATGATGTGAGGGACAACGTGGTTCTGCAATGCCTGTGGATATGCTATACTCTGACCTCTGGGATCTCCGTAACTCCCACAGGGGTCATAACTGCTGGGACGCTACTCCCTTCTGCACATGTTTCTATGGCTATTATTGTAGATTACATTATTTTTCAGTGAATCTCCATTTCTTTTCTCTGATCACTATGAGAAGGGTAGACTTTGCAGAAAATTAACAAGATTGGCCATGTGCCTGGTTTGGTTAATGTAATGTTTGTGAAAGTAACAGTTTATGAGTTCAGAGCACAGGCATTAAGTAGCACATTTCTGCTAGTTCTGTTGAGAGTGGCTAATCCCTGCTCTGAGAAGGTCACATATGAGGTAGCCCACTGTTCCGAGAATAAAAGGTATAAAAAAGATCTGAACCAAATCTCTGGTCTGGAGCTAAGCCCATATGTGCTCAGCCCATATCAAATGAAACCCAACCATACCACACATGGGTAACTGAGAAAATTGAGTAAAATTAACACTTGCTTGCAAATGCCAATACAACTGTGTTGTTTGTAACACAACTGCAGCTGTAGATACAACTCAACATACATATCACGTGAAATTAATCATGAATAATCACATATTCCCTCTATATGAACACAATGAATAAATATAGAGAGTATAAAGACTATATATTCAAGCAGATAAATATAGGGAACTATTAATTCATTTTTCACTTTTGTTTTTTTAATTACTTTATTGCTTTTCGATTACAGTTGTCTGCATTTTCTCTGGTCCCTTCGCCCCCTCACCATCCATACCCAGCTTGGTTTTGTCTATGTGTCCTTTATAGTGGTTCCTGAAAACCCTACTCTCCACAGTCCCCTCCCCCCAACCCTCTGGCTCTTGTTAGATTGTTCTTAATTTCAATGTCTCTGGTAATATTTGCTTGCTTTTTTCTTTTGTTGGTTATGCTCCAGTTAAAGGTGAGATCATATGGTACTTGTCCCTCACCACCTGGCTTACTTTGCTTAGCATAATGCTCTCCAGTTTCATCCATGCTGTTACAAAGGGTATAAGCTCCTTCATTCTCCCTGTTGCGTAAAATTCCATTATGTAAATATACCATAGTTTCTTGATCCATTCATTTGCTGATGGGCATTTGGTTGCTTCCAGCACTTGGCTATTGTAAACTGTGCTGCTATGAACAGTGGGGTGCATAGGTTCTTTTGGATTGGTGTTTCAGGGCTCTTAGGTAGAATCCCAGCCATGAAATTGCTGGGTCAAAAGACCGTTTTATTTTTAGTTTTCTGAGGAAATTCCATACTGTTTTTCACTGTGGCTTCACCAGTCTGCATTCCCACCAACAGTGCACTAGGGTTCCCTTTTCTCCGCATCCTCTCCAACACTTGTTTGTTGATTTGTTTATGATGGCCATTCTGACCGGTGTGAGGTGGTATCTCATTGTGGTTTTAATTTGCATCTCTCTGATGGCTAATAATTCTGAGCATCTTTTCATATGTCTCTGGGCCCTCTGTATGTCCTCCTTGGAGAAGTGTCTGTTCAAGTCTTTTGCCCATTTTTTAATTTTTTTGTCTTCCAGGATTGAAGTCATGTGAGTTCTTTATATATTTTGGAGATCAAACCCTTGACTGAGGTATCATTGGCAAATATATTTACCCATATAGTTGGTTGTCTTTTCATTTTAATGCAGTTTTCTTTAGCCATGCAGAAGCTCTTTAATTTGATGAGGTCCCATTTGTTTATTTTTTCCTTTATGTTCCTTGCTTTAGGGGACATATCAGTGAAGACGTTGCTGCATGGAATTTCTGAGATTTTCCTGCTGATGTTTTTTCCTCTAGGACTTTTATGGTGTCACAACTTATATTTAAGTCTTTTATCCACCTTGAATTTATTTTTGTGTCTGGTGTAAATTGGTGATCTAATTTCATTTTTTTACTTGTAGCTGTCCAGATCTCCCAACACCATTTGTTGAAGAGGTTGTTTTTACTCCACTTTATGTTTTTTCCCCCTTTGTCAAATATTAATTGACCATAGAGACTTGGGTTTATTTCTAGGCTCTCTTTGCTGGGGAACTATTAATTCATTTTGCACATAATAAAGAAGTAGAGGGTCTCTCCTGTTTGTAATTGAATTATAGTAAATCTCTCACTTAATGATGTCAAATTAATACATTTCTTCCCACGTTCTGTCTATAACTAATGTTTAATTCACATGAACTTGTTATCCTTTTAATTTTTATATTCTCATTTTTAACATTGTATTTTTTTTCTATCAATGTAGGTTTCTAAGCACAGTAATTCAGAATGTCAAAAGGGAAAGACAAAGAATTTAATAAAACAAGGTACCTTCAAATACAACTAAAATCCAGTAGAGAAAAAAACAGATATATAAAAGATATCAAAGGGCACTAATTATTGCCCAATGAAACTACTAGTCTCTACCAAACAATGACTACAACCATTGATAATGATGCACTAAATAGATTCAAGATATTAGTGTTGGTTCTGTTCTCCGAGCATGTGGAGGATTAGTCACATGGATTTTCATATAGAAACTCTGGGGTTGTTGCATAGTGACCCTGAGTGCCAATAAAGAGTTTAGTTCTCTCTGCTCCAACTCTATATGCATTACACTTTCTGAGAAAGTGGCACCAGATCCTACAACCTCTTCTCCAGTCAGCTGGCTTGACGTTTTGTCAGTGAAGGGCACTGGGGGAAAGGACTCCTCTTCCTGCTTCCATGGTGTTGTCTCTCCTTTGGCTACAGCGCTGTGGTTGGCATCGGCACACATGCAGGAAGTTCTTGTGATGTCCACCCTCCCGCGAGTTTCTGTGACCAGTCACAGCCATACTTCCCTCTTCTCCAGCCCCAGCCTGCTGACACTTTGGCAGAGAGGTCGTCCTACTTGCCAGTCAGAGTGTGAGATTCACCCTCATCCACATCAGCCCGCAGACTGGGGACTGCTCTGTCCTACAGCCACCCAGTGAGCGTGTCTGCCATAGAGTTTGCTGTGGTGACATGAGTCTGAAACCCACCCCTGAGGAGGAAGCCCTGGGCCTCATGTGATTCTTCCTTTGGCAATCTTCTTTAATTAACCCTTTGGACATTTTGTATTTTCTTCTACCCCTCTCAGCAGGCTACCCCCCAAATACTTAATAATTCTTTAAATCATCCCTGGTTTCTCTCTCCTGACTCCACTGCCTTACACACCTTGTTATCCTCATATGTTCAGTCCTCATTTTCATCATTCAAAGGCTGGGGAAATTGCATTGAAAATGTGTTTATAATATTCATGTTATTTTAGACTTAAAAATAGCAGTGCTTGATATTATAATTCACAAGTTATACTTGATATATTTTAATAAACAAGATTTTAAAATATTTAACATGTGCCTGGGTACATATTTTTAAAGATTAACATAAACATAGATTTTAAAACAGTTCCCCAATACCAAGGGTGAAGCATCAGATAAAAAATGGACTTTAAGTGACTACGATGTGTCAGCACAGACTCATCTCAGTGGCAAGTGTCCCACTCTGGGGAGTGGCGCTGACAACAGGGATGCTCTGCGTGCAGGGGACACGGGGAACCTCAGCTCCTTCCTCTGACTTTTGTGATGAAACTAAAACTGGTCTCAAAGTAATTCTTAAAAATCAGTTTTACAAAAATAATTGCAGCATTCTTGAAGACACTAGATAGGTGTTCTTTGGTGATGGTGAGAGTGACATTATGCCAAACGTAGGTAAGCTAATGCGACCGGTGCTTACAAATGTATGTTTTGTTTTCTAGACAGGGTTCAGAATAGAACTTCGATCCCTCAGATCTCCAAAATACACAATTCTTGTCCAACTCTGAAGTTTTTGAATATCTGAAATGCAGAGATAATAAATCATTAATCTGTTGATACATAACTTAATATTTTAATAAACACAATATTTACAGTAACATTTACATAGTAAATCTGGATATTTCTTAAAATATTTTCCCTAAAAACACTTAAATATTTCTTCACATACTTGTTCATACCTTGCTTTTTATTTCTAAGGTTAATTGCTGATTTCAAAGTGAGGGAATAATATATACGCATTCTAAAGAAACTTACAGTTCGGAAGAGAGAGTTGTGTCAGTTGTCCACACCCAAGAATTATAATTATTTCTCTGGGACAGTCCAATCCATGCAACTATTGGAAATATGTTCAAAAAATTCTATGAGAAAACAAATTGTATGAGAAATTAAGTAAAACTGGTATATTAATTTATATTTGTAAAAATAAGTAAAGTTGGCTTGCAGTTGGCGGAGGAGGTAACAGCTATGTAAACTGCATAGCCCACCAACATCTGATGACATTAGTGAATAAACAATCAACCTCGTCCTGCACTCCAGGAATTCTTGGTCAACCCACCCAGCTGGCCCAGCATGTCCTACATTGGAGGATCATACAACCTTGTGTAGAAAAATAAAGAACTCTGAATCAACTGGAACACCTCAAGATCCACCTGAGTTGAGGCAACAGCTGCAGCAGAAACAACAATATTCTAAACAACTGGCCAAAGAAACAGAAAAGTCCATGGAACAGCCTATATCTCTTCCCACCACCCTCAGTGAACAGCGTGAAAGGAAAATAGGGGTTATATGTTAGTGGCTGAATTCACAACATCACTGACCAACTTTCCAAAGGACAGCAGCTGAGAAAGAGAAAGAATGTTTTTCATGAGTGATGAGCCAGTGCCATTGCATCTGGTGGAATTCCTGAGGAGAGCTCAAAAGAAAGGAATCTTGTGTTCTGGAAAAGCCAAGTTCTGTAAAAACAATAAGCCAAAGTTTACTCAAGAACTGATTTTAAAATTATGAGTACTGCCTTACAAACACACACACACACACACACACACAGAAAGTACATCAAAGAGCAGAGGGTGGAAGTCATACTGACTTGAGGTATTAGAATACATTTTTAAAAATCATTGGTTGTCAAATAAGCTAAGCAGGCCCAAGGGGAATCCCTAGCACTTGAGCCTAAAAATAAAATAAGAACAAGAATTTTAAAAACTAAGCACACTTCAAAAGAGATGATTATACAGTAATAGTTTACTGAAGTTACAAAAATGTTAATCTAACAAGCATGTAGGAGGATCTATGCTTTTTGAAAATGTGGACTTACCCAAATTTTAAAACCATGCAACAAAACTGAAAAATACCTTCCATACTGAGGGGAATAAATCAGCCATACAAAATAACTTTCACTGGGATAAGACGTTGGATTTATTATACAAATACTCAATAGTAATTATTATAAATAAATATTTA
>PVJI01025982.1:0-19625 GCA_004026765.1 Micronycteris hirsuta
ACATTCCAAGTATTATAATTATGATCCATTATGCATAAGGAGAAGCAATGTAGATGGTGCCCCTCTGTTCTGGCTGCATCATCTCGCACAGTTGCCTCCTGGGCTAACATCCACGGACTCCGCAAGGCTGCCCATCCCCCACATTCATGGGGCCCTCTGGGAGCTGGACTCTTTTGCTGGAAGGGGCTTCAGAGAGTCCCCAGGGCCAGCCCCCTGAGGCCAGGCAGGTCCAGGAGCAAACTACCCAGACAGGTGGACACGTGGCCCAGAGCTAAGTGAGCCTGACAGGCAGGAAGTTCTTCTCCAGACCAAAGAGGAAGGAGTGGACCTCCTTGCCCTTGTTTCTGTTCTGGTGGTGGTGTGGTGGCAGCAGACTGCAGAGGGACTGGAGGGACAGTAGGCCTGGCCCACATGCAAGCCTGCAGAGGAATGAAAAAGAAGTAGGACTGGCCCACATGGAGGCCAAACCAAGTCCAGGCATCTTTCCTGGGACAGGGCTGTCTTTTCAGCCATGCTCCAAGCCTGGACAATCATTTGTCCTTTCACTGGGGTGCAGCTCAGAGACAGGGCTGAGGACTCCTCCTCTGGCTCACAGAGAGACAAAGAGCAGCTTAGAGCTTTGTGTGGAATGGGATAGACAAGACTAAGGTCCATCTTCTGTTGTCTCACGGTCTAGGTTAACACATTCGTTACTAGAACGCAATATGACATAGTGGAAAGGATCCTAGATTTGGAGTTGGATAAGCTTGTGTTTTAATCCTTTCTTTAAAGATTTTATTTATTTATTTTTAGAGAGAGGGAAAGAGAGGGAGAGAAAAATCAATGTGTGGTTGCCTCTCACATGGCCCCCACTGGGGACCTGGCCTGCAACCCAGGCCTGTACCCTGACTGGGTATTGAACCAGTGACCCTTTGGTTCTCAGCCCGCGCTCAATCCACCGAGCTACACCAGCCAGGGCTGTGTTTTAATTCTTATTTGGCCATTTTGTTCATATGTGATCTTGGAAATTATTTAATTTTTGTAGGCTTCAGTTTCCTCATTTGGAAAACAGGAATAAAAATAGTGTCTTCCTTAGAGGGTGGTTGTGAAGAGTAAAAGTATCTTAAACATAATACAGATGACAAATATTAGCTCCCTTCATTTTTACCTCAATATACCATATTGATTTTAAAAAATCTATTTCAGATAACATGAAAAATTTGATTGCTGTTGATCTAAATATTGCTTTAAATAAATGTACCACTGACTAGAGGTTTGGTCAGCATTTTGCTATAGGGAAATGTGGCTGTGATTGCATGTTTTATTGTAGGATTTCATCTGTATATAAGGAACTTTTCATTCCTTTGGTCTTTTCTTTTCCTGTGTTGTCTTCAGAATTATTTTTCACTATCCTGCAGAACTCCAGCTTAGACACAGGCCTCTGGGTAAGTTTTCATCACTGCAAAGTGGAGTGCAACAACGCCTTCTTGTTTTTGCAGATTAATGTTTCAGAACAAATAAAAGACTAATAGTACTAATTGTCTTTATTTAACAAAAATCATTTCTATTGAATTAAATGAAATAACATGTAAAGCATCTGACATAGTGTAGGTGTTCAATAATTAGCAGTAGCTACTGTTATTAATACTCCTATTATTACTATAAAATAGGGGATGATGAAGAGACTGAAAAGGAGAACTTTATCATTCTTATTGTTGACAGAAATTTTAAGTTCCAAATGGATATATATTACATCAGAGGCCTATTCAGTCATGTCAGCAAGATATTGACATACCCCTTCTGAAGTCAATGAAGGCTTCATAGTCGTCAACTTGATCCTTGAGCCTGAGACCAGAGAGAAAGAGGAGGCTGGCCAGCCTAAAATTCTTTTTAATTATTCCCTGAAAAAAGTAACAGAGAAAGGGGAGAGGTCCTTCCTGGGGGGATTGGGCAGGACAGAAAGGCAGCGCCCTCCCCTCAAGGAACTTAGATCTCCCCTTGGCTCACTTCTCACATCATTATACCCACTTGTATGTTGTTTTGTTAAGTGCCCTTAAGTCTTTTCTCAAGAGTGTCACTTAAAGATCACTAATTAGGCCTGTAAACCCATCAGAGCCAAGGGGCCCTGCCGTTGATTTCTTTTGTTTCCCTTTCCCTCTCACAGAGAGTAGAACAGTACCCAGCACATGGTGTAGCCTCCATAGAAGTTGCTGACTGTCTGACCTTGGAGACCTGGTTAACAGGCTAGTCAGAAGCTCCAGCTTAAGTTGTGTTAAGAGGCATCACTCACTGGTGGCTTGCCTGGCTGGCACGGACAGAGCAAATGGTGGCTTGCCTGGCTGGCACGGACAGAGCAAATGGAAGCACAAAGGTCAAGCATGCCAAGGGCAGTTAAGTCAGGAAAGCCAGGTCTTGAGCAGATGGGGGTGGGGAAGGTGGCCAAGGAGGATGGCTCACTCATCTTCTTCAGTAAATGGGAAATAATTACACCTAGAGCACATACCCAGACTACCTTCTGTGGAATGAAGTCTGACAGCAAACTGCCTGTTAAAAGTGATACAGCCAAACGCGGCGGGGAGGGGCGCAGGGGAATGGTGGAGGGGGTTGAAAAGCTTGACCTTTTAAAATATATTTAATCAGTAAACATGTGATACTTTTGGATTCTATTACTGCCACCACAGTAAAGGCACTAGCTCTATGGGATTTTGTGTGATATTTGCTTCTGCTGGCTAAGAATTCATTGACCATATAGACCAAAGCACAATACTTGTTTGATAATGGAAATTCAGGGCAGCCTTTTGTTGCCAGGGGGTAGAGCAAACGTGGAGTCAGGAAGGGTTCTTAATGGAGCCATTGAGATATTATGTGATGTAAAGACAGTCATGTCTCCTAAAATAGGATAAATTTCCTCCCCACATAGAATCAGAAGAATGGAAAAGCATTCAAACAACTGAATACCACTATAGCCAGTACTCAGCCTAATCTAAGAGTCTGGGAACAAAGTTCCTCAGGCCAGCTGGGGACAGAGAAAAGATACAACCCACGTGGTTCCTGAAGGAGGAGCTGGGAGCAAAGGGTAGAAGATACAAGGAGGCAGATTTCAACTCAATATTTAAGGCAGAACTTTCTAAATGGGTTGACTGCTTAGGTAATGTTTTTTCCACATTGTTAAGTGTTTAAGTTTCTGCTTTAGTCCTCCTCACCACATATCCTGCTTCTCTGACCAAATTTGCAAAACCAATTGCCCATGACTCAAAGTGACTAAATATGAGACTCTGGTATCCTAACCTTTAGTGGCTGTTGGGCCCAGCACCACTGACAGTCCCAGCTGGTACAGTGAGGATCTCCTCCTCTGGAAATCTGTAGGTTCCCCCAAGCAGGTCTTCTGGAGTGGGTGTGGCTCCAAACCAAGCACTTCCTGGAGTGAGTTACAACGTTCCTGCTTTGACCCTAGGGGAGTTAGGCACTCCAGGAGTTGGGCTTTTCTTCTGTTGTTGGGCTTTCAGGGTGCCGGCTGTAGCATCCCACCTGTTTAGCCAGTCTTCCAGGCAAGTCTTTTCTTCTGCCCCAAGGAAGAGCTGCCACCAAGCAAGCTTGGCAAGTAAATACAAGACATTTACAAACTCTAATCCATTTTTCACTAGCTTGCTAGTCCCCTAAAGGTACTATAAGAGTAAAAGACATGAAATTAGCATTCTTGACCTTTGACTCCACACAAATCAAGATTCCCCAGAAAGAATGGGTACTCACAAAACAGAATTCAACCATTCATGCCTGGGAGACTCAACCTGGAGATGTGCACTTTAGGAGGCAGATTTGGAGCTCTATTCTCAGTTCCATTTAAGTTTTAAGTTTATTTTTCCCTTAAGTAATATTCATTTTAAAGAAAGCATTTACCCTGGCTGGTGTAGCTCAGTGGATTGAGCGCGGGCTGGGAACCAGACAATCCCGGTTCGATTCCCGGTCAGGGCACATGCCTGGGTTGCAGGCCAGGTCCCCAGTGAGGGCCATGTGAGAGGCAACCATACATTGCTCTTCCTCCCTCTCTTTCTCCCTCCCTTCTCCTCTGTCTAAAAAATAAATAAAATAAAATAAAGAAAGCATTTAAGACTTTTGAGTGTTACTTTCAATAATAATACTTTACATTGGGGGGAGGTATTCATTTACAATTTACAAAGCGTTTTCCAGAATCTGTCCTTCAAGGAGCTAACCCTGAAACGTAGGTGCTCAGTGAACGTTAGGATCTCAGCTAAAAACTCAGATGCCAGTGTGCCATTGGCGTGCAGGCAGATTAGGTATCGTCACTCACCCTCAGTTTACAGGTGAGGAAACAGAGGCCTATAGATGTTCATTGACTTGTCCTCTTGCTTCATCTGCCAATCTTAACCTAAACAGAGAAAGCAGGAATCATGAAAATGCACTAGCTTCACCTGCTGTTCTGTGTCAGGCAGATCTGTTGCAGGGCGGGTGAGACTTTGTCTCAATCCCTTTGCACTGTTCTGCGCCCTGTCTGGATCTGAGCCGCAGAGTTGTGGCTGTCTATAGATGTGGGAGGTTTGGAGTCTGAAATATCTTCGACCACCTTTAAATCTTACTGTAGAGGTAAAGGAAACATTTTTCATTGTGTTAGTCACTTAACAATGCAGATATTTTCCTAAGTTTCTTGGCTATTTTTACTAGGTTTGAGAAAGACTTTATTATTGTCGGGTAGATTTTTGTTTTTAAAGATTTTTAAGGTGTAATTTTAAAAGTGTTTTCCCTTATTTTTCTCCTCCTCCTCCTTTTTTCTTTTTCTTTCTTTTATTTTCTTTTTTTAAAGATTTTATCTATTTATTTTTAGACAGAAGGGAATGGAGGGAGAAAGAGATGGGGAGAAACAGCAATGTGTGATTGCATCTCACGTATCAACCCTGGGGACCTGGCCTGCAACCCAGGCATGTGCCCTGACTGGGAATCGAACCGGGACCCTTTGGCTTGCAGCCCATGCTCAATCCACTGAGCTATACCAGCCAGGGCTCTTTCTTTTCTTTTCTTTCTTTCTTTCTTTCTTTCTTTTTTTTTTTTTTTTTGCTGTTGTTGCTTTTTTTGTTAAGAGGAAAGACTCTAAAGCTGGTGACATCCCAACTTTTCTCTTTGTTTTTTAAGTAAATCTGTCCCCTGTTTGTTTACCTCCTCTCTGGCTGGCTCAGGACTCACTTCAATGGCACTTCCATGAGTGGGTACAAAGACCCTGTGGGTCCTGTCGCAGCCACCACCACCTTACCTATGGCCCTTGAGAACATCAAGAGCTTCCTTTCCAGGAGTTTCTGTGAGAGGAATAGAGGTGAACTGATCGCCAAGTTGGGCCAACCATGTTCTAGGGTTGAGCCCTTTGAAGAAAAGCTGGGAGTATAGCATTAACTGCCTCTACTCTACCCCATACATACTAATGGGCATGGAAAGAGGATAGTAATGTGACAACTCTCTCGGAGAATAGCTGGAAACAGTCAAAGATGAGAATCAGTGGCAAATCTACTGAGGAAATTCTTGCCAATGTGGGTGATAGAGAGGATGTTTGAGAGTGAGGCAGTTACCATTTGTTGAGGCCAGTTAAGGTGTTACTTATTTATTTGTAGGCACTTTCTTATGTTATCTTGTTTAACTCTCCTAACAATTTCATGAGATAGATGTTACTACCCTCTATTGTACAAACGAAGAAACAGAGGCCCTGTGAGGTGCAGGCACCTGCCCAAGGTCACATAGCTGATTCTCCAGGGGCTCCTGTGCATCTAACCTCAGCACTCATGTTCCGGGGCTCTGCTGCAAGCATGCCAGCTGCCCCCTCCCACCCCGCCACGATCTGACAGGGAAGAAGGAGCAGACAGGAGATAACAGGAGATGATTTTCCTTCCTGGCTGTCTGCAGTTTCTATGTGCAACACTGAGCCTGGAAGAGTCTGGAGTTTCTCTGCTCCTCTCATTGGTCCCTGTTGGCCTCTTCCCCTGTTGACTCCCTCAGGTACCCCAAGAACACACATTCTTGAGTGTGTGGGTGTCTCCCTTCCCCCTCCCCCTCTCCTACAAGCTAGGGCTCTTATCCTAGAATTCAGCCCTCCTCAGAAACATGAATCTATGTGCTAATGTGTTAATCCTCCTATTCAAAAGGTCACTACTTCCCTACTGTGGGGACCAGCAGCAGTCTATAACCTGCCCCATACAGTATTTCTGTCCTGCGGTAAGCCTTGTTCCAGCCTAATTATAGCACAAAGGGGAGTTTAGATCCACTCATGCAGTTGTTTAAATTCACTGGGAACAAATAGGGTGAGAGAATTTGGAAGGTAGCAGTAGGGTCCAGACCTACAAGTTACTAGAGTCCACAGTAGTGGCCAGGGCTCATAGAGATACTAAGAGGGCATATAGAAAGGAGTCATGCATGGGTGCCCTAGCTAGAGGGATCCCTGTAATGGGCAGAATGGTGTGAACAAACTTCCTTACCCAGGGCCAGGAGTGGCCTCCTGGAGGAATGCGGCCCTCCCTCTGGCATACCATGGGAGCCTTTAAAAAGATTGCCGCCATTGTGGGAAACTTTCCTGCATGGTAAGGAACTGGACTCAGGCTTCCACCAGGTCATCCTGAAAAGGCCCACAAAGAAGAGGATGATGGGAACAGGCAATCGCGGCCTTTCATAATGGCAGCCAGCGCTGAAGAGAGGTGATGTTGGCCTCTCTATCTGGCAGGAGTTTCCTGAACGATATAGGCCAGGTTTAGTTTGGGCACTTGCTCCTACTTTGCTGATCCAATTAAACAGAGGAAAACATCTGGGAGAGGATCAGTGCATCACATTCTACCCCTCTTCTGCCTCTCCTTAACAGCTGTGGCATGGTGGTACCAGGAGGAGGAGAAGGAGTGGTTCCTGGTCACGGGATCTTAGGGGTTGGTGAGAAGATCAGTGATTGAGAGGAAGGAGCACTGGTCTGGGAGTCAAGGGTCAAGGATCCAATTATCTTTCAGGCTCTGACCCAAGTAGGTTGGAGTAGCTCATTGCTAGGGACCTTTCCAACTCCAACATTCCAGATTTCACTTCCTGACAAGAGTTTTTAGAAGATAACAGGACAGGACATGAGACTGGCACACACAGAGGACCCTTTTCCATGGTGAGTCAAAACTGGGATGCCAGTCCTGGCCGGGTAGCTCAGTTGGTTAGACTCTTGTCTCCATATGCCAAGGTTGTGGGTTTGATCCTTGGTCAGAGCACATACAAGAATCACCCAGTGAATGCATAAATAAGCGGAAAAACAAACTGATCTTTCTCTCTCTCAAAACTATTTTTCATTTTTTAGAAAATTTAATTAAAAAGAAAAAAACTGGAGCCCTGGCTGGCATAGCTCAGTGGATTGAGCGCGGGCTGCAAACCAAAGGGTTGCCGGTTAGGTGCCTAGTCAGGGCACATGCCTGGTTTGCAGGCCAGGTCCCCAGTGGCGGCCACATGAGAGGCAACCACACATTGCTGTTTCTCTCCCTCTCTTTCTCCCTCCCTTCCCTTCTGTCTAAAAATAAATAAATAAAATCTTTAAAAAAAAAAACTGGAATGCCAATCATGGTTGTTGCTGCCATAGTGAGCAGCCTCATCCTGAATGGTTACCCCTCCTGGAGCACTCGTGTGAGGCACAGTTAACCAGCCGTGGCTGCCCCAACGGTCCCCGGGCTTCACTGCAGCACACGAATCTGCGGTTGTCCTGCCAAGGCCTTCTGACTAGGCCCAAGGTCCTAATGAGCACGATGGGCAGGGTGGGGAAGAATGAACCAAGATGTATCAATGCTTGGAATAATCCTCAGATTAAAGATAACGCATTTTCCCCCTTTTCCAACTTTTCAGGAAGTTGATTATATTACTTTTTTTCTAGAAATCGCTTTGCTAAAAGAAAGTTCGCCAAGGGCCATAATCTATAGATGGCAAGGTGACTGGGGCCTTGACTGGGCTGAGGTTTACTTTGGAATTGTACTGTCCAACATGCTAACCACTTGCCTCACATAGCTGTTTAAATATACATTGGTTGAAGTTAAGACACATTAAAAACATGCTTCATCAATTGCACTAGCCATACTCCAACTGCTCAGCAGCCACATGTGCTAGTGGCTACTATATTGAACAGCATAGATATAGCCATTTAAACTCCTCAGGGCAGTTTAAACATCACTAAATGGACTAGGCCACTAAGGCCGGACCCTGTGATAGGCACCACAGTCTCAGAAATGAGCAAGCTCTAATCCCTGCCCTCAAGTAGATCACACTTTACCAGGGGACACAGACATCTCAGCAATGCATTTCAACCCATGTGGTAGGCGTTATATGCAGACATGTACAGGATGCTGTGGGAGCACAGAAAAAGAAACGCTACACCCTGAATGCAGAAATAAT
This sequence comes from Micronycteris hirsuta, assembly GCA_004026765.1. NCBI lineage: Eukaryota > Metazoa > Chordata > Mammalia > Chiroptera > Phyllostomidae > Micronycteris > Micronycteris hirsuta. The sequence goes on from PVJI01025982.1 coordinate 8,377, forward strand.
GGAATATGCTTGGAGACGACATGAGAATTAAATAAAAGATGAGTAGAGGTTTAATAGCCAAGAAAGGGTGAGAGTTGGGTGTTTAAGGGAGAAGCATGGGGGTACCTAACAGTTTGGCCTTGTGGTACGGGAGCAAAGACAGAAAACAGTTTGCTGTGGCTCCAGTGCAGGGTGAAGGTTGGTGGGAGTGGGGGACACCTGAGTGAGATAGGGTTCTATATGGTGGGCCACAGAGGACTCTACAAGGAGCTTACACATGGTCATAAAGATAATGGGAAAACGGTGAAAGGCATACTGGCTAGGATGGACCAGAGGGGAATACATCTGAATGGAAAAAGTCAGTGGAGTGTCAGAGGCTTTGCTTCTCCTCCCAAGACACTTACTGCAATCACTCACTCAAGGTCACTCAGCTTCCAACCATCGCTACAGTATATTCCATTGTCTCTGAGAATGTACCTCAGGATGTGGCTGGCGTAGCTCAGTGGATTGAGCGTGGGCTGTGAACCAAAGGGTCGCAGGTTCGATTCCCAGTCAGGGCGCATGCCTGGGTTGCGGGGCAGGTCCCCAGCGGGAGCCATGTGAGAGGCAACCACACATTGATGTTTCTCTCTCTCTTTCTCCTTCCTTTCCCCTCTCTAAAAATAAATAAATAAAATCTTAAAAAAAAAAAAAAAGAATGTACCTCAGGAAACAGCCTGGGAATTAGCCAATACACTAATTTACATTCATTTAACTGGATTATATGAATGACACAAGGTGCAAAGCACAGCGCTAAGCACTCTGAACTATAAAGAAAAGTAAGGCATGGCCACTGCCTTACACTCTCCTGCTTTTTGAAAAATCTAGAGATATATCAGGGTTTGATTGCAATTTAAACAGTAGGGAATGCAGCACTACTCTAAGACATCTACACATATTTAGAATTATAATGACTTCTAATAATAGCTTCAGGAATACAAATGCTTTCAACAGGAAGTGAGATGAGTTTAGGCAGAAATTTATTCTACCAAGACTAGGATGTGATGTCTAGATCTTCTGATTGGCCCAGAGAAGTGAGACCATGAACAGAACTAGAAGTTAGCTGGTTCCTTCTGTGGCCTTGGGCATATCTCTTCTATGTACACCAGTTTGTTCTTTTGAAAAATGAGGATGTATCTAAGAGTGCTTCTATATCTGACAAATTTATGGCTAGAAAATGTACTACTCAAGCCCCGCTAAGTATTTCAATATACCCTTATATATGCAAGACATTTCATTTTATGTTCTTTCCCTCTCTTTAAAAAAAAGAAGGTTTCCCCTTACTCTATTTCTCAGGAGGATCCAGTTCTCTTTCCCCATATGATTTCCAGAACATTTCAAAACTCTTCAAATGAAAATATGCGAGTCATGACTTGTGGGTAGCAAGTTAGGACTTGTGGGGACAGTTGGGGGGAGGGCAACTCTGAGATCTGCCAGCAATTGTTTTCCCCCTTGATTCCAACGAAGGAAAAGATCATGTTATTCATACAGCATAAGGTTCCAGATTTTCAGGAATGAAATCTGAACCCAGCATGTCAACATATTGGTCTGGTCTGTCTTGGAATCTACAGTAGATGGATTTCTTTGTGCTGGGAAACATTAGGAAGCTCAATATTCTTTTCTGATTTTTTTTCTTTTAAGAAAAGGGTTCATTCTCACACTCTAAAGTGGTGGTATTAGATATCATCCAGATAATACACTCAATGGTCATGCAGACTTCAGTTTCAAACATAAAGCCCCAGGGCAAACAGCTTTTATGTATACAGTTACATGTTCTTTACTTCACAGATAATGTTTTTCCACAAATGCTCCCAGCTTGGGAGGAAATATAGAAATGAACAATCAAGTGAAATAAAAATAATTGTGCCATTAATAACAATGAGTCCCAAATTGCAAAGAACCCAGAGAGGCATCAACCTGGGCTTCCCAATGACCCACAAGTTGCGGAAAAAGGGGAACTTCAGAGAACCAGCACCTCCTTCCTGGCAAAGGTGAGCTCTGGAGTAGGACAGCTTGGAGGTTTGCCTTCTGGGTCTCCCACTGGCCAGTGTGAAACTTTGGACAGTTATTCTCTGAGCCTCAGTCTCATCCCCTATAAAATTAAGGACAATAACACCTTCCTGCCTGAGCTATCCCGGGAATTAAAGAGATGCTGTTTTTAAAAAGTGTCTGGCAGACGGCAGGCAGCACTCAAGAAACGTGAGTTCCCTTCTGGTTACTTTAAGTCTCTCCCAGCCCTAAAACACTGACGCCCCAAATCCAGTTCCTTTGTTTCTGTGATCCAGTCCATGTCTTAGAAAAATCCCTAATTCGCAATCACTGCGGGAGCACACACACCTGAATTGCTTCTTTCAGTTTTCCAAATTGCCACTAAAACTTGCTTCCTGAGAAATATTCGCCCCGATTCACTGTCTCTTAAAGTGTGTAGCCACAGTTTTTTTTTCCTTCCCTGACTCTACTTTAACTTCCCTGCCCCCTACCCCGCCCGCCCGCCAGGGTGGCGGAGCAAAGCTTGGGGGGGAAGGGGACTGCCCCAGGACAGAGCTCCTCTCAGCTTCCGATTTCCGCTCCTCCAGGTGTTCCGTTGCAAGCCAGAGGTTTAGCAAGTGTTTCCCACGTAGGAAGGGCACATGCCCAGCCTATCTTCCCGACTCTGGCTTTGGGATTAGTAGATCCCAAAATAGGGTCCCTTGGGGAGGTTGGTTTCTTGAAGGTTTCATTGCTGTGCCATGGGTAGAGGGCTGCTGCGTGGTGGTCCTTCTCTGGGAAGGAAACTCCTTGTTCTGAATTCCATAATTTCAGGCAGGCTTCATATCCATATTTATTTATTTATTTATATTTATAAAAACAACACACATAATTTATATATAACAGTAATATAACCACATTACAGAATATAACCACATTACAATCTTTGAAAAGTAAAGCAAAAGACAAAACCCCTCCTTATTCTTAATTAGAACTCCTAAACGTGGCCGCTGGTGGCATTTTCCTATTTTTTTTCCTTAGTCCTTTCCCAGCGCTTGCTTGCTTTAATATTTAGTTGTTACCACACACACTTTTTTTGGTGCCTTGCTTTTCACACTATAAACATTTCTAGGTAGATACTTAATAGCTTCTGTTTTAGTAATTGCAGACTACACCTATCGATTCAGTTTCACTTATTTTATAATTTTCTCGTTGGACCTTTAGGTGGTTCCAATGTTTCCATTGTAATTAACACTGCAATGAATATATATTAGCATAATGCTTTCTCACTCCAATTTTTCTTACTATTTTCTCCAGCCATCTAGAAATTGAAATATGGGCTTAATGAGTATGGACATATTTATGGTTCCATAAATCTTGCCCAAATGCTACCCAAAGGGTTGAACCAATATACATTCTTACCTGCAGCTGGTGAGAGTGTCAAGTGTCTTTTTATCATACCCTTTCCAGCGCAGGCTATCATCTTTGAAAAAATGTTTTGTTTTGTTTTTCAGGGTAACTATTCTTTGATTTACAGTGACAGGAATGCTTTTCCTCCCTTGGCTTTGATAACTAGTTTTATTTGTTTTTGTTTTTTTAGCAAACTTTTCGAAGTGAGTGGGATTTGAATAAGGAAAGATGGCTTAGTGAATAAAAACTGGGAAGTTGTCCAAGTAATGAAGTTAAAGTAGCACTGGTGGAGTGGAAGAAATGAATGAAAATACTCTATGGAAAGGAAAGGAATGGGAAGGGGCAGTAGGGGATGAGTTTGCCAGGGGTTGAATTGTGGAGCTAGGCCCGTTCATGTGATCCCAGCAGCAGGGGTGAGAAAGTTGTATTTAGAAGCAGCCGTTTGGACCAATTAAAAGCAAAAGAGGCTGGACTCCAGACATCAAATCAGCATCAAGGATTTCGGGAAGAGATAGAAGTAAATTTTGGGTTAGTTTAAAAAATGACAGTCTATCAGGTACAGGGAGGAGGGAACCCTTTACTCTGACTCTTATTTAGTGAACACTTTCCCTCTGCCCACTTTTTGGAGGCTAAAAACCGAAGGAGAGGTGTAATATCATTATCCTCATTTTACAGATGTGGAAACTGACAGTATGACGGGTTCAGTGTTGCACCCAAGGCCTTAAATGTACTACAAGTAGCGGAAAGGAGGATTTAAAATCATGTCTTTCTACTTTAAACATAGCACCTTCAGGATCAAGAACAAGATACGGACAAAGGAGGAAGGAAGACAGCATTTATACAGATCATGAAAGCCTGGGGGTCAGCCCTGGGCATAGAAAGATTGGAGAAACCAAAGGCCCATGTACTCAAATTATTTGGGGAGATGGGGCTGAGCTTCCTCAGAATCCCAGTCTGAATCTGAATAGGTTGTCCCCTAAGGCTGCTGAGCAAGACCTAACAAGAATTCTGATTTCTGCCCTGGCTGGTGTGGGACAGTGGATTGAGTGCCAGCCTGTGAACCAAAGGGTCGCTGGTTCGATTCCCAGTCAGGGCACATGCCTGGGTTGCGGGCCAGGTCTCCAGTAGGGATCGTGTGAGAGGCAACCACACATTGATGTTTCTTTCCCTCACTTTCTCCTTCCTTTTCCTTCTGTCTAAAAATAAATAAACTCTTTAAAAAAAAAAGAATTCTGACTTCTAAATCCTCACCTATTTGAAGGTCCAGTGTCTGAGAGCTTCACCACTGCCTCCTTCAGCATACCAACTCCTCTTAGGACCAGCATAGTGATTGTGAGATCATAAGGATTTGGTTGGTTAAACATGTTTTACTCTCCCCTAGATCAATGAAAGAGTATGTCTCCTGCTCAGTTTCGAGTACCTCCTCTCTCTCCCACTTAAAGTGGAAACTCTGCCAAGCTTAGGCAGTTTGTAGTAGACAAAGCCAGAGTTAAGTTTTCAAAGGCATTTGTCTCCTAGCTCCTTAGTTCAACTCGTTATTTCACTAAAAAAAATGTTGGGTGTGAAATATAGATTATGTTTGACTGCTCACCAGTGCAAATGTATTCTTATTTCATCACTTTCTACTCTGTACAGAACCTTTGAAAATGTGGTTATGCAGTACACATCACGTGGAGATCGAAGTAACAGCAGTGAGCCGTGAAACCAGAGAGATATCTTAATTTGGCTGGTTTCAAGGCCTGGGTTTGCAGAAACCCCACACTCAGTACTCAGCAAGGAAGGAAACTCAGCTGGCCTATTTTCTGCAGAGACAGATAATTAACAGATAATTATTATGGTCTTATTATGCATGTATATGTAAAATCCAGAAGGAAATACTCCAAAATGTTAGTATCAACATGTTATATTGCTGGGTGAATGTCTTACAGAATATGTTTTAGACTTAAAAAATTTATTGTATTTGTTTATTTATTTTTAAAGATTTTATTTATTTATTTATTTATTTTAGAGAGAGGGGAAGGGAGGGAGAGAAACATCAATGTGTGGTTGACTCTCACATGGCCACCACTGGGGACCTAGCCCGCAACCCAGGCATGTGCCCTGACTGGGAATCAAACTGGCAACCTTCTGGTTCATAGCCCATGCTCAATCCACTGAGCTACACCAGCCAGGGCTATTGTATTTATTTCCATTATCATTTAGTCCCCTTATACCCTGTTCTTCCCTACCATAATCACCACATTGTTGTCTATGTTCATGAGTCCTTTTTCCTTTTTGCTCAATCCCTTTATCCCCTAACCTTGCCCCTCTTAGCTGTCCTCTGTTCTCTACCTATGAGTCTGTCTCTATTTTGCTTGTTAGTTCGGTTTGTTCTTTAGATTCCACTTATAGGTGAGATCGTATGGTATTTGTCTTTTCTCTGACTGGCTTATTTCACTTAGCATAATGTTCTCCAGGTCCACCCATGCTGTTGCAAAGGGTAAATTTTTCTTCTTTTCTTTGGCTGATAGTATTTCATTGTGTAAATGTCTGATAGTTGTTTCATCCACTCATCTACTGATGGACACTTGGGCTGCTTCCATATCTTCGTGATTGTAAATAATGCTCCAATGAACATAGGGGTTATTATGTTCTTTCAAAGTAGTGTTTTGAATTCCTTTGGATATATTCCTGGAAGTGGGATTGCTGGGTCAAAAGGCAGATCCATTTTTAATTTTTTAAGGTATCTTCATACTGCTTTCCACAGTGGCTGCACCAATCCGCATTCCCATCAACAGTGCAAAAGTGTTCCCCTTCCTCCACATCCTTGCCAGCACTTGTTGTTTGTTGATTTATTGATGATAGCCATTCTGACAGGTGATATCTCATTGTGGTTTTAATTTGCATTTCTCAGATTGATTAGTGATGTTGAGCATCTTTTCATATGTCTATTGGCCATCAGTATGTCCTCCTTGGAGAAGTGTCTATTCAAGTCCTTTGCCCATTTTTAAATTTGGTTGTTTGTTTTTTGGTGTTGAGTTTTATAAGTTCTTTATAAATTTTGGATATTAACCCCTTATCAGATGTATCGGCAGATACCTTATTGACTTCAATGGATAGATCTTCCAGACAGAAAAGCACCAAGGAGACAGCAGCCTTAAATGATACACTGTATCAAATGGATTTAATTGGTATCTTCAGAGCATTTTACCCCAAAGCAACAGAATATACATACTTTTCAAGTGCTCATTGAACATTTTCTAAGATAGACAACCTGTTAAGATACAAAACAAGTTTCAATAAGTTTAAGAAGACTGAAATGATATCAAGCATTTTCTCTGACCAAAATGCTATCAAACTAGAAATCAATCACAAGAACACTGAAAAACATGCAAAGACAAGGAAGCTAAATAACATGTTATTAAACAATGAATGGGTCAACAATGAGATCAAGGAAGAAATCAAGAGATACCTTGAAATAAATTAAAATGAGGACACAACAATCCAAAATCTGTGGGGCACTGGGAAAGCAATCCTAAGAGGGAAATTCATAGCATTATAGCCCTATCTCAAAACAAACAAACAAACAAAAAACCAAGAAAAAGCTCAAATAAACAATCTAACTTTACATTTAAAGGAATTTGAAAAAGAACAACAAACAAACCCCAAAGTGAATAGAAGGAAATCATAAAGATCAAAGCAGAAATAAACAAAATAGAGTAAAAAAAAAGATACAAAAGATCAATAAATCCAAGAGCTGGATCTTTAAAAGATAAACAAGATGGACAAATCTTTAACCAGATTCATTAAGAAAAAAAGAGAGAAGACCAAATAAATGAAATCTGAAATGAAAGAGGAGAAATAACAACTGACACCAAAGAAATACAAAGGGTTGTAAGAAAATATTATGAACAACTCTACGCCAAGAAACTGGACAGCCTGGATGAAATGGATAAATTCCTAGAAACATACAATCTCCGAAACTAAATTAGGAAGAATCAGAGAATCTGAATAGACAGATTACACCTAGTGAAATTGAAGCAGTAATGAAAAAACTCCCAACAAACAAAAGCTGTGAACTGGATGGCTTCACAGGCAAATTTTACCAAACATTCCAAGAAGATCTAACACTTCTCAAACTATTTCATAAAATTCAAGAGAATGAAAGGCTCCCAAGATCATTTTACCAGGCCAGCATTATCCTAATTCCAAAACCAGATAAAGACAGTAAAAAGAAAGAAAATTATAGGCCAATATCCCTGAGGAACATAGATGCTAAAATTCTCAACAAAATATTAGCAAACCAAATACAACAATGCATCAAAAAGATCATACACCATGATCAAGAGGGTTTTATTTCAGGAATGCAAGGTTAGTACATTTGCAAATCAACAAATGTGATTCAACACATAGACTTTTTTTTTGAGGAACAATAGCCAAGTATTTTATTTGTACATTTCTTGAATTTGAGGTACTCCTGGATGTCATCCTTGGGCTACGACTCTGCCATAGTCCTTAAGTATCGTATAACTGCAACCAACAAGTTTATGGGGTTTTCCTTTCTAAGTTTTACAGAGGTCTACCAATTCCCCTAGTTTCTTGTTGTAATCAACCTAATTAAGGTGTTCAGCACAAAGGGTATCCACCAATTTGACATATACAGGTTCATTGTGGTTGGATGGATGCAGGTACACACAGATGGGCTTAGTGCTGGTATGAGGTTTCGGCAGCTTGGTGAATTTTTCGTGCCAGGCCCTTGTGAATGACTGTGGTCTTCAGCACCTCTCATAGAGCAGTACAAATGTCCAATACTCCTCCAATAGCAATGCCTTCCTTGGCCATGGTGGTGGGTTATAGGTGAGGAGAATCTTTTCTTTAACTTGTTATTTTTTAAAAAGATTTTATTTATTTATTTTTAATACAGAGGGGAAAAGAGGGAGAAAGAGAGGGAGAGAAACATCAATATGTGGTTGCCTCTCACATCCCCCCTACTGGGGACCTGGCCTGCAACCCAGGCATGTGCCCTGACTGGGAATCGAACCGGCGTCTCCCTAGTTCACAGGCTGGTGCTCAATTCACTGAGCCACACCGGCCAGGGCTCTTTTACATGGTATTTTTCGATTACAGTTTATATTTGATACTATTTTGTATTAGTTTCAGGTATAGACATGGTGGTTAGACAATCACATACTTTACAAAGTGTTCCCCCAACATTTCCAGGATCTATCTAGCACCGTACAGAGTTATTACAATATCATTGACTATATTCCCTGCGCTGTACTTTACATCCCCATGACTGTTTTGTAACTACCATTAAGAAGTCAAAATGGAGCCCTGACCAGGTAGGTCAGTTGGTTAGAGCATCATCCCAATACATTAAGGTTGTGTGTTCAATCTCTAGGCAGGGCATATACAAGAATCAAGAAATGAATGAATAAATAAATGGAACAACAAATTGCTCTCTCTCTCTCTCTCTCCCCCTTCCTCTCTAAAATCAATAAATAAACATTTTTTAAAGGTATAAAATGGAGCCAAATCTTGAGTGCACATGAGCCTCACCTCCTAGCCAGCCATCTGGTGGCAGAAAGGGAAGTGCTAGGGTTTTTTTGTTTTTGTTTTTTAGGGTTGGAGGGATTGGTTCTTTATTTTAAAAGGGCAGTTGTCAATTTTCAGTATCAAAATAGTTGCACTATTGGTTTCTCTTTCTCCCAATCAGCCCAAAGAGACCACAGCAAAAGAAAGTATGTTTTAAGGCAGGAAGCTGCAGGATAGGAACCTAACAGACGTCACAGAAACTTCACCAATAAGGGGCACTGATAAGGAAAGAAACTTAAAAGATCAGCACGCTGCCAGCCCAGGCTGTACAGAGCTTTCCCAGCCAGACAGGGTGGCCAGTGCGCCCCAATGCCAACGAAGCAAAGTTTCAAAATAATATAAAATTTAAAAGCAGTTTTGTACATAAACTGTTGAAGATTTCTCCAGCACTGACTGATACAAAGCACAATGAGATGGCACTTTTGGAGACAGCAGCTTCAGACCCAGAAAAGGGTGATGAGATGATTTCCTATGGCTAAATCAGTGGCAAAAACATAATTTTCTTTATTTCAAGGAGGCATGAGAGCAAATAACTGGTCGCTTCAACATAAGGAGCACAGGATTCATTTTGGAAACCATTGAGAAGAGGGTAGAGATGGGGCAAGGATTTGGTCTCAAACAGAGAGGTCTCACCATTTTAATCTGTTTGGTCAGGAAGTGCTAGATTTGATATGTATATTCCTGTGTTTTTCATAAATTTCCATAACAAGAATGATTTGCTTTGATATTTAGAAAAAAAAAAAAACCATTCAGAGTTGTTTACTTAAAATGCATTTTAGCCCTAGCCAGGTAGTTCTGTTGGTTAGACTGTAGCCCCAACACACCAAGGCTGTGGGTTGACCTCTGGTCAGGCCACACACAAGAAGCAACCAAGGAATGCATAAACAAATGGGACAACAGACTGGTGTTTCTCTGTCCTCCACCCCTCTAAAAATCAATAAAAATAAAATAAAATGCATTTTAGTCAGGGCCATGAAGGTGAACAATCACCCACCTATTTTTATTTAACATTTAAAATGTGCAGGCCTGGAGCTAGGTGAGGTGGGCGTGCGTAGGGAGATTCAAAGTGAAAAGCATGTTCCGCCGAGGGCCTGTTATTTACCAGGTTGAAACTGAGGCTCCAAAAGACCATGCACCATGGCTAAGAACACACAGTAAATCGGTGGAAATTCTGGGTCCAGAAGGTAGGCTCGCCTACTTCAGAGTTTGTGTTCCTTAATTATATATCATCATTCTCCCATAATATGTACGCTCATACATATACAATATGATTCCTTGACTTTTAAACCTTACAGTCTAGTTGAGAAGATAAGATAAATATAAACACAAACACACACAGGCAGTGCCTGGTTTATGAACACTTATAGAAATAAATTCCACATCTTGGGCATTTGGCAAGTCTGGGCTGGACTGCGGGGATGAGGATTTTATGCACACCTGCCTTGCCTCGGAATTTCTTCTGCTTTGACCACGGCTGGAATCCATCATTGCTTTCTCAATTCATTAGATTGCAAATCCAGGTTTCATTCCATTCTGCCTTTAACAATTAACTTTAATGCGTTTAGGAATCACCTGGGGATCTCATTAAAATGCAGATTCTGAAGGAGTAGGTGTCTGGGTGGGCGCTGAGAGCCTGCATTTCTAATAAGCTCTGAGGTGATGCTTATCTTGGTAGTTTGAGGATTGGGTAGCAGACACTAAGGAGTTAAAGTCTTGTCTATCCTGCCCCAGGCAAAGCTCTGAGCTGCTCTTTGCCTCTCCGGAGGCCAGAAACAGAGGACCCAGCCCTGAACTTCCCTAGTGAAAGGGAAAATTATTTTCTAGGCTTGGGCTGAGGCTGGTACGGCAACCCTGTCCCAAGAAAGAGGCCTGGGCTTCTCCCATGTGGGCCAGGCCTACTGTCCCTCCAGTCCCTCTGCAGTCCGCTGCCACCACACCACCACCAGGACACAAACAAGGGCAAGGAGGTCCACTCCTCCCTCTTCGGTTTGGAGAAGAACTTCCTGCCTGTCAGGCCACGTGTCCACCTGTCTGGGTAGTTTGCTCCTGGACCTGCCTGGCCTCAGGGGGCTGGCCCTGGGGACTCTCTGAAGCCCCTTCCAGCAAAAGAGTCCAGCTCCCAGAGGGCCCCATGAATGTGGGGGATGGGCAGCCTTGCGGAGTCCGTGGATGTTAGCCCAGGAGGCAACTGTGCGAGATGATGCAGCCAGAACAGAGGGGCACCATCTACATTGCTTCTCCTTATGCATAATGGATCATAATTATAATACTTGGAATGT
>PVJI01025983.1:0-19604 GCA_004026765.1 Micronycteris hirsuta
GTTTTATGATTTTCTCTGATCCAAGTCTTGACATTTCCTGGTAAATGTGTTCATAGGTTTATTATAGGTTTTGCTGTCAACTGAGAATAGGACCCCCCTCCTCTTATTTGTTTGTTTCTTGCTCTTTCCTATTCCATTCACTAATCACTGCGCCTGATTTGCAGACACACACGCAAAGTAAATGTCCTTCCTCCCTGAGTGTAAACATTTGGGCCCAGCCAAACACACAGAGCTGGCATAGCTGGCTGAAAACAAATTAGAACCTTTCCCAATTATACTCTCATCAAACAAGTAAAGCATGAGTGCGTTCTCCTTATTAAAAGTAGAGCAATGTGAATATAGCTGAAGTTTCCTTTGGCTGCCCTCTTGGGTCTTAGTTTTCCACCCCATCTACAGTTTTGTGTCTTCTTCCGTAGAATGTGTAGTATTAATGTAGGTATTTTGAATGAATCATTCCACTTCGTAGGAATTTCAGTATAAGCTGTTTTTTTCACTTATTATATTTTAAGCTATATTCATATTGATACAAATGGCTCTTGCCCACTCCTTTTAATAGCTGTATTGTATTTATTCCCATGAATGCATCACATTTTCTCCTGCAGAAGCCAGATCTTTAGATATTTAGTTGCTTTTCTCTTCATCATGAGCAGCACTGCAGGAAAACAACCTAGCACATGCCTACGGCTGTAGTGATTAAGAAGTGGAATTTGGGGTCTCAAGCTTTTCACATTTTTAGTTTTAATGATATTACTAAAGTGACCCCCATAATTTATGTTTCCAAGCAGAGGGTATGAGAGGACTCTAATTCCCATGCCATAAAGAGTTGTTTTAAATATTCGCTAATCTGATGGATAAAAAAATTACATAGTTTAAAAAATTCATATATACCTGTTTGCTAGTAAGATTTTAATATGTGTTTGGCATTTGTATTTTCTCTTTTATGAATTACCTGTTTATTTTTCCTCATTTAAAAATTAGATTGTTTATCTGATTGATTTGTGGAATTTCCTAATATAATCTGGATATTAATCTTTTGTTTCTATATGGGAAATATTTTTTTCCAGCTTGTTGCCTTTAACTCCTTGTAGGGTCTTTTGTTAGACAAGGTGTCAATTTTGACATAATCAAAAGTAGCCATCTTTTTCTATATTCCTTTCATTTATATATTATATTTCAGGCTTTTCTTACCCCTAAGGTTTAAATATATTCTGTAATTTTTCTAATAATTTTGGTTTTTACTTGGGTCTTCAACGCATCTGGAATTTATTTTTATGATTGAAATGAGATATGACCGAACCTTTCTCCAAACATACAGCTGATAATTGCATCACAACAGATTGATTAGTGTGTCCTTTCTCCACCAAGCAGATGTGAAGCCCCCCATACCCTGAATCGCAGTGTTAGGGAGATCTGAGGCCCCCATTCTGTTTCTCAATCTACGTATTCCTGTCTTCACCAGACTATTTTATCTGCTATAGCTTTGGACCATTTTGATATCGTTAAATAAAATGCCCCATTTCATTGAGCTTCCTTTCCAATGATCTAATCTGTTACTGCACATTAAGTCCTCTGTATGACTTTTAAAGCCTGACTGTCAAGTTCCGTGAATTTAAAGATCAATTTTGGCCCTGGCTGGTGTAGCTCAGTGGATTGAGCGCGGGCTGGGAACCAAATGGTCCCGGTTCGATTCCCAGTCAGGGCACATGCCTGGCTTGCGGGCCAGGTCCCCATGAGGGCCATGTGAGAGGCAACCATACATTGCTGTTTCTCTCCCTCTCTTCCCCTCTCTCTAAAAATAAATAAAAATAAAATCTTTAAAAAAAAATAAAGAAAGAAAGATCAATTTTGGGAAAACTGACATTAATACAACGCTCAGCCTTTTGACCTGCGGACACAGTAGGGCCCTACATAATTCTCATCATCTTATATATCCTTCAGCTGTATGTTACAGTTTTCTCCATAAAGAAACTAATGGGTTTATCCGTAGAGTTTGTACTGTGGTTGTGAATGAGTTATCTTTGCACCCCCTTTCTTGTTTTGCTTTTGCTTGCTACATTTTTCTAAATCTACTTACTAATCACTGTACTTCATTCAGACACCCACGCAAAGTAAATGTTCTTTCTCCCTGGGCACAAACATGGAAGAACTGCCAAACACATAGAGCTGGTGTAATTGGCTGAAAATGAATGGGAATTTTTTTCAAATTAAAATTGAATGACACCAGCAAAACATGAATGCATTCTCCTTTTTTAAAAATTAGAACATTGGCCCTGGCTGGTGTAGCTCAGTGGATTGAGCGCGGGCTGGGAACCGAGGGGTCCCGGTTCGGTTCCCGGTTGGGGCACGTGCCTGGGTTGCGGGCCAGGTCCCCTGTGGGGGCCACATGAGAGGCAACCACGCATTGCTGTTTGTCTCCTTCCCTTCTCCTCTCTCTAGAAATAAATAAATAAAATCCTTTAAAAAAAAATTAGAACATTGCAGATGAAACTCAAGTCCCTTTTGGCTACCCACTGCCGTTCCATTTCCTTCCTTCTCTCCAGAGGTAACCACTGTAATGGGCTCAGTGTGTGCTTTTCAAGACTTTCTACAAACTTTTAAATACATGGATAAGTACCCACGGGACGTATATGGAATAGTTGTCTCAAATAATGATAATTTTGTCTTTTCCTTTCCAGTTTTCATTTACCGTATTTCGTTATCTATAATGTGCACCCATGTTTCTAACCCAAACTTTCAGGAAAAAAAACCTTTCGGTTTAATTTTTAATTCAATTATTTATTATTTATATTTAGAAACAAAACTATTATTGTGCCCTGGCTGGTGTGGTTTAGGGATTGAGCGCCAGCCTGCAAACCAAAGGGTCGCTGGTTCAAGTCCCAGTCAGGGCTCATGCCTGGGTTGTGGACCAGGTCCCCAGTAGGGTGAGAGCAAGAAGCAACTATATTGAAGTTTCTCTTCCTCTCCTTTTCTCTCCCTTACCCTCTCTCTAAAAAAATAAAATCTTTAAAAAAAAAACCAATTATTGTATTTCAGGGTATTATTTTGCATACAGATATCATTATTGCTTTCTAGAGTTATACTTTTAACACATACGTATAAATAAAAGAATTAAAAACATTTATATAAATATAGATTAGTACTACTCATGTATAATGTGCATCCTTATTTTTCCCTCAAAAATTTGGGCAAAAAAGTGTTCATGATACATGGCAAACGGTGATATATTCGATTTTTGTAGTGACCTAGATTTGATTATGATTACAGCATAGAATGTTAATATTGTTATCCATTACAACATGAAAGTAATGACACAGAAGTTGGGAGATACCAGTGCGGGGAGTGGGGAGGAAGGCTAATAGGAATGGTAGTGGGGAGACAAGAGCCTCTGCGAATACACAGTGGAGCAGGAGTGAAGGGGCAAGAAGATTTTTAAAAACTTAAAAGATAACAGTGGAGGTACTTTAAACTGTGTTGGGAGAAGCAGGGATGGAGGGGAGTAGTTTTGAAATGACCTAAAGCGTAATCTGTCATGTGGGATATCAGTGGGTCTTATGAACTAGAAATAGGGTGTAGCAGATGCTGTTCAGAGAACTTCCATGACCCAGTTTTGACTAGGATCTTACAAGGGGACATTTTCAGGCAGCTTCAAGGAAGCACTTTCCTCACCGATTAAGGCGACAACCCAGAGAGCTTTCTTGGCCCTGCCCATTCCTTTCTGCTTAGGTGAAAACGTGATGCTTGGAGCTCTGACAGCCATCTTGTGACCAGGGAGGAAGGCCAGGAGATGTAGCTCGCTGCCGACACAGAAGCTAGACACCTGAAACCACTGACTTCTAGACTTATCACTCTTTGAAATAAATAAATAGTCTTACTATTTAAGCCACTGCGAGGTGTTTTGTTAGGTATTGGTGAACGCCTCCTATCTAATACAAGGTATCTAAGAACTTTTAGAGCTGGAGAGGTGACCTCAGGAGAAGATTACACACTCTAGGGTGAGTTTAGGGGTGAGGAGAAGCAGAGAAGACTGGTCTTCATCGAGCCTTTTCTATCCTCTTGGATTTTTAAAAACTGTATGTGTGGGGCTTTCGGTCAAGATGGTGGCATAGCTAAATGCAGTACTTGCATCCTCCCACAACCACATCAAAATTACAACTAAACTACAGAACCATCATTCAGAAACACCTGAAATCTAGCTGAATGGAAGTCCTACAACTAGGGGTTTAGAGAAAAAGCCACATGATACTGGTAGAGGGCTGGAGACGTGGGTCATGCTGGCCCCACACCCAAGTGTGGCAGATAAAAATTGAGAGGGCTATCTCTGTTGCAGAGGTCCCCCTTGAGAATTGAGGAGCCATAGCCGTACACCAGGTTCCCCAGCCCAGGGTTCCAGTGGAAGGAAGAGAAGTCCTGGCTGTGACTTCTGGCTGCAAAAACCAGGATTGTGGCCAAGTGAGATGGAGGGCTTCTGGAGTCCCAGGCATTCCTTTTAAAGGGCCTGCACAAGGACTTACTTGGACTCACTCCCTCTGAGCTCTAGCACTGGGGTAACAACTCAGAAGGCACCAGGAACATAGGAGAAGGAGATGAATTGTCCAGCGTCAGAGTAAAAGCTGGGGGGGGGGGCGGGCGGGTAGGGCAGCTTTCTCCCAGATAGAAGTACAGCCAGAGGCCATTGTTCCTTTTCTGAGACCCACCACCACCACAGCCAGCAGGTGGGCACCATATCTGAGTCTCCATCAACCTGTCTAACACTGTTTGCCCCACCCTGGTGATTCCCTGACAACCTGCTCCACCCAATCTGTGGGCCCACCCAAGCTGTTTCCAGTGGCTTTTCCATATGAATTACCTGTTTTGGCTCATGCTTCAGACTTTCCTAAAATCTCTCAAACAAGCAACATCGAGCCTCAGTATACCCCATACCAGCAGGCAGCCCTTGTTCACGGCTTAGCCTTGCTTAGGCACCTCCAAGCTGAGCACAAGTAGCAGCAGCCACCTGCAGATCAATTTGTAGTTTATACTGGGTGGCCCCAGGCAGGACACAGGAGGCAGCTGATCTTGGCCTGAACCTCCTGGGAGGCCCCAGAGCCGGTGCACCCTGTAGACAGTTTCAGACCACATTGAAGTACCACCCCACCACCCCACAAGTGGCACAACTCAAGGGAAGGATTCAGTGGGTACCCGAGCTCCACTGAAGTAAGTCTTGCTCTGTGGGTGGCCCCCACAGCTGATTTTCCATAGTGGTCTATGATCACAGCCAGTCCTTGTAGCCAATTGGCCCGGAAGGCCATTGACGTCCCAACAGCAATCACGGCTCACCCACAACAGAAAGGTATACGTAGCTCACACACGGAGTGGGGGGCGGGCACTGGGAGTGCCCAGCTTGGGTGATTAGGGAGGCTGTGCCATTGGACCCTACAGAACACCTACTACATAAGGCCACTCTACCATGCCAGGGAGACATAGTAGCTCTACATAATATATGGGTGGGGAGGAGGACAGGCTATCAAAACGAGGAGACAAAGAAATCTGTTGCGAGGGTGGGGAGGGGTGGGGGGGACAGAACAAAACTCCAGAGAAAGAACTTAAGAAAATGGAGACAAGCAATCTGCTAGACTGAGTAGATTATAGAGTTAAAAACAAACACTGGCTTTAACGATGCTCAGTGAACTTAATGAGAACTTCAACCGCATGGAAAAGAACAGGAAAACTATGAAAAAAGAACCAGTTACAAATGAAGGATACACTCAGTGCATGAAGGATAATATACAAGGAATCAACAGTAGAATAGATAAAGCCAAGAATTAGGTCAGTAATTTGGAATGCAAGGAAGCAAAGAAAAAACACCAAACCAGTATAGCAAAAAGAAAAGAAGAATCCAAAAAATGAAGATAGTGCAAGGAGCCTTGGAGATAAAGTATATCAACATTTGTATCATAGGGGTGTTAGAAGGAGAAGAAAGAGAAAAACTTGAAAACACATTTGAAAAAATAATGACAGAGAAAGATCCAAGATGATGGCAGAATATGTAGAAGCTACACTCACCTCTTCCTAGGACCAAACCAGAATTACAAGAAAATTATAGAACAATCATCCTGAATAACCAACTAAAGCCTAGCTGAAGAGAAGACTTATCATCAAGGGTTTTCAGAAAAGCCCCATTGAAACTGGTAGGAAGGGCAGAGACAGAAAAAGGGTTGGCTGGCCCCCACAGGCAGCAGCTGAGGTTATGGGGAGATATCTCAGCTGTGGGAGGGATCCCCCTGAGTAACATGGGGTCTAAATCCCAAGCCAGGCTCCTCAGCATAAAGCACCAGAGCTGGGAAGAGGTGCCCACATGACATCTGGCTGTGAAAAGCAGCAAGGTTTCTGTCTGCCAAGGAGAGACAGCTAGAGACACAGGTACCCTCTTAAAGGGTCAATACACAAAATTTTGTTCACAGTCACTCACCCTGGGCTCTGGCAGAGGGAGGTCAGAGTGAACTAGAGATGAGTGAGGAGAATTTAGTGTTTGTGGCTCTGGGGAGAGGGCTGAAGTGTCAGCTGTCAGGATACCTGTGCTGAGTCATTTTCCCATACCTCAGGCATCATCTTTCTTGAGAGAAGCACTCCTCTCCATGAGGCATCAGCCTGGGGAAAGCAATAGCCCCACCCTCCAGAATCCCTCTTGTCCCAGCCTCTGGTGCTCAGGCCCTGCTGAGGGGTACAGCCAGAGACTCTTCCAGTGACTGAGCCTAACAGGCAGCCAGCAGGCAGAGGCAGGCGAAGGTGGTTCTTGGGGTACTTTGGGACTTTTGCTGACTTTTCCTGGGGCCCAGAGCTGGTAAAAGCCAGCTTTGGGGAACAGCTTGGTCCTTCCCACATGCACCCTGGCCCAGCAGAGGCAGCCGTAAACTGTGTATCACTGATAGCTCCAAGCATGTTGCCCAGGGCCAATCACAGGCAGTGTGATATTGGTCTGCACCACAGTCCCTCCCAAGAGGTCCAGAACCAATACACCCAGTGCCCAGCCACAGAGCAGGATCCAATAAGCCTCACAAGCAGCATATCCAAAGGAAGTCCATGGCAGGCACCAAGCCCTGTTGAGGTGAATTCTGATCCATGTGGTCAGCAACGCACAGCAGCTCACACACAGTGATCAGGTTTGAGCCTCACAGTTAGCCAGCCTGACAGTTGACCCCATGCACAAATGAGCCAATAGCAATCAAGACTCAATTATAACAGGAGGGTCCACACAATATACGCAAGGGACATTCCTGGAGCTCCCAGCTCAGGTGATGAAGGAGACTGTACCACTGGACCCCTCAGAACACCTACTACATAAGGCCCTCTACCAACACTGGGGGTCATAGCAGACCTACCTAATACATGAAAACAAACACAAAGAGGCAGCCAAAATGGGGAGACAAAGAAACAGGCCTCAAATAAAAGAACAGGAGAATTCTCCAGAAAGAGTTGAATAAAAAGCAGGCACACAACTTTTCAGATATAGAGTTCAAAGTGATGGTCATAAGGATACTCAACAGCATGAAAAAAGACATATTGGTAGAAACCATTAAAATGGGACTTCCAGCCAAGATGGAGGTGTAGGTAGATACACTTTGCCTCCTTGCACAACCAGACGAAAGACAACAAATTTAAAACCAAAACACAGCCAGAACTGCCAGAAAATCGAATTGTACTGAAGTCCGACAACCAAGGAGTTAAAGAAGAATTCATCCAGACTGGTAAGAGGAGCAAAGAGGACAGGCGGCAATATGGCAGCTGGCAGTCCCACATTTTTGTGCAGATAAACTGAGAGGAACAACTGGGGAATGAGACAGACCATGCAACCTAGGGTTCCAGCATGGGAAAAGAAAGCCTCAAAACCTCTGACTGTAAAAACCTGGGGTCGGGAGGGCAGTGCAGCAGCAGGAGAAACTCCCAGCCTCAAAGGAGTTTGTTGGAGAGACTCACAGGGTCCTAGAACGTACACAAACCCACTCACCCGGGAATCAGCACCAGAAGGGCCCAATTTGCTTGTGAGTAGCAGGGGAAGTGACTGAAAGTGGGGCAAGAGCTGAGGAAGCAGCACTGTCCCCTCTCTGACCCCTCCCCCACATACAACACCAAAATGAAGTGAGGTGGGTTGCCCCACCCTGTCGAATACCTAAAGCTCCACTCCACAGTGTAACAGCAGCAGCAAGACAAAATATATATATATATATGGCCCTAATGAAAGAAAAAATCAAAGCTCCAAAAATAGAATGAAGTGATGAAGAGATAGCCAAACTATCATATGCAGAGTTCAAAACACTGGTAATCAGGATGTTCACAGAAATAGTTGAGCATGGTCACAAAATGGAGGAAAAAGTGAAGGCTATGCAAAGTGAAATGAAAAGAAATGTGAAATGAAGGGAACCAACAGTGAGGGGAAGGAAACTGGGACTCAAATCAATGATCTGGAGTAGAAGGAAGAAATAAACATTCAAACAGAACAGAATGAAGAAACAAGAATTCAAAAAAATGAGGAGAGGCTTAGGAACCTCTGGGACAACTTTAAACATTCCAAATCATAGGGGTGCCAGAAGGAGAAGAGGAAGAGCAAGAAATTGAAAACTTATTTGAAAAAATAATGAAGGAGAACTGCCCCAAGCTGGCAAAGAAAATAGAAGTCCAGGAAGTTCAGAGACCCAAAGAAGTTGGATCCAAAGAGGAACATACCAAGGCACATCATAATTACATTACTCAAGATTAAAGATAAGGAGAGAATCTTCAAAGCAGTAAGAGAAAAGGAGACAATTACCTACAAAGGAGTTCCCATAAGACTATCAGCTGACTTCTCAAAAGAAACCTTGCAGATAAGGAGGGGCTGGAAAGAAGTATTTGAAGTCATGAAAGGCAAGGACCTACATCCAAGAATACTCTATCCAGCAAAGCTATCATTTAGAATGGAATGGCAGATAAAGTGCTTCCCAGATAAGGTCAAGTTAAAGGAGTTCATCATCACCAAGCCCTTATTATATGAAATGTTAAAGAGACTTATCTATGAAAAAGAACACCAAAAATATGAACAGTAAAATGACAACAAACTCACAACTATCAACAACTGAACCTAAAAAAATAAATAAATAAAAACAAACTAAGCAAATAACTAGAATAGGAACAGAATAGCAGAAATGGAGATCACATGAAGGGTTACCAGCAGGGAGCAGTAGGCAGGAGAATGGAGTAAAAGGTACAGGGAATTAGAAGCATTAATGGTAGGTACAAAATAGACAGAGGGAGGTTAAGGATGGTATAGGAAATGGAGAAGCCAAAGATCTTATATGTATGACCCATGGACAAGAACTAAGGGGGGCGGGGGCAAGGAATGCTGGTGGGAGGGAGGTGCAGGGTTGAGGGGAGTAAAGGGGAGAAAAAAATGGGACAAGTGTAATAGCATAATCAATAAAATATACTTTAAAAAAAGAAAAAAACATTAAAATGGACCAATCATAAATGAAAACTACAAAATCTGAAATGAAGAATACACTGGAAGGAATAAACAGTAGTTTGGATAGAGCAGAGGATGGATGGAATCAGCAATTTGTAGTACAAGGGAGGAAAAAAACACCCAATTATAGCAGCAAAAAGAAAAAAGAATTTTAAAAAATAAGGATAGTTAAAGAGATCTTTAGGAAAACACAAAGCATAAAAATATCTGCATCATAGGGGTACCATAACGAGAAGAGAAAGAGCAATGATCAAGTACCTATTTGAAGAAATAATGACCGAAGCCCTAACTTGGTGAAGGAAAAAGACACACACGTCGAGGAAGCACAGAGAATCCCAAACAAATGGAGCCAAGAGGCTCACACCAAGACACATCATAATAAAAATGGCAAAGATTAAAGACAAAGAGAGAATCTTGATAGCTGTAAGAGAAAGAAAGACAGCTACTTACAAGGGAGCTTTCATAAGACTTTCAGTCGATTTCTAATCATTTCAGGCCAGAAGGGATAGGCATGATACATTCAAAGTGATGAAAAGCAGGGACCTATAACCAAGACTATCCAGCAAGGCTATAATTTAAAACTAAAGGAGAAATAGAGAGCTTCCCAGACAAGAAAAAGCTGTTCGTTACCACCAAACCAATATTCCAAGACAGGTTAAAGGGCCTGCAAGAAGAAAAAGGAGGAGGGGGAAGGAGGTGGTGGGGGAGAGAGGAAGAGGAGAAAGAAAGAAAAAAAAAAACCCAGGAACATAGTTAAAAGAATAAAATGGCAAAAACACATACCTATCAATAATCACTTTAAATGTAAACAGCTTAAATGCTCCTATCAAAAAACGTAAGGTAGCCCTGGCTGGTGTAGCTCAGTGGATTGAGCGCGGGCTGGGAACCAGATGGTCCCGGTTTGATTCCCAGTCAGGGCACATGCCTGGGTTGCAGGCCGGGTCCCCGGTGAGGGCCATGTGAGAGGCAACCATACATTGCTGTTTCTCCCTCTCTTTCTCCTTTCCTTCTCCTATCTCTAAAAATAAAATTAAAATTAAAAAAAAAAAAAACGTAAGGTAGCTGAATGGATAAGAATACAAGACCTATATATATGCTGTCTACAAAAGACCCACCTCAGAACAAAAGATACACATAGACTGAAAGTAAAGGGATAGAAAAAGATATTTCATGCAAATTGAACTTTTAAAAAAACTTGGGTAGCAATACTTAATATCTGACAAAACACGCTTTACAACAAGAGCTATAGTAAGAGACAAAGAAAGGCACTACGGTCAAACTTCAGTTCTTGAACGTCTCCCATCTTGAAAAATTCGGTTCTAGACCAACTTGTTCACAGAAGAAAATGTCTCCGTCGTTGAACAAAACTTTGGTTCTCGGTTTCCACGCAGCCTGACAAGACTTTTGTGCTGATACCTGTAGGATCGGTCACATGTCACAGATGACAAAGGAGAATCGGTTTTGAACAAATTGCTTCTTGAACAGCCTTCCAGACTGAATTGTGTTTGAAAACCAAGGTTCCACTGCACATAACGATAAAGGGAGCAATCCAACAAGAGGAAGTAACCCTTGTAAACTTTTATGCACCTGACATAGGAGCACCGAAACATGTAAAGCAAATCCTGCTGGACATAAAGGGAGGCACTGTCAGAAACACAGTCATAGTTGGGGATTTCAACACCCTATTGACATCACTGGGTAAAGCTTCCGGACAGAAAATCAATAAGGAAATGGCAGCCTTAAATGACACACAATAGCAGATGGATTTAATTGATGTCTTCAGAGCATGTCACTCCAAAGCAGCAGAATGTACATTCTCTCCAAGTGCACACGGAACATTTTCTAGGTTCACTCACATGGTAGGGCACAAAACAAGTCTCAGTAAACTTAAGAAGACTGAACTCATATCAGGCATCTTCTCTGGCCACAATGGTATGAAACTAGAAATCAGTCACAAGGAAATAAACTGAAAAACACACAATGACATGGAGGCTAAAGAACATGTTACTAAACAACGAATAGGTTCACAATGAGATCAAGGAAGAAATCATAAGGTACTCTGAAACAAATGAAAATGAGAACACAACAACCCCAAATCTATGGGACATGGAGAAAGCCGTCTAAGAGGGAAATTCATGGATTTAAAAACAAAGCCACCCCCAAATGGACCCAGGGCTTAAAAGCAGGCTGGCCCAGCAAAACCCAGGCAGACCATCCAAGCCCCAGCCAACCTGGAGATTCACGAGCTGAGTAGGTGCTTCATGGCATCTGCTGCGAGATGTGTGGCTGTTCTTTATGCAGCATTATCAGGCTCTGTGCTCAGCCACCTTTTGGAGGGTTGCAAGCTTGAGTTGCAGTTAAGAGATCAGAGATTCCATCTTTAAACAACTCTAGTCCAATACCAAGGCATCTAAGTTATTGGGGCAAAAAAAGGTCTTGTCAGAGAGCCAAAGGTCATTGCAAAGGAAGAGACTCCTCTCTCTGTTTCCAAGGAGTGACTTTATCTATTTAGTTACAAACCCATAGCTCTGGAAGGGTTTCTTTTTGGTCCCACCCAGGAATGATTATGAGAGGAGATAGTCTCTATAAAGCTGGATGCACATTGAAGGAAAGTTTGGTTAAAAATAAGTGTGTTAAAAAATGAAGAGATCAACTCAATAAATTGTTGAAAAACAAAAATTAAAATAAGTAAGAACTATATGTATTACATGGAAAGAAAGAGAAAATCGGTCTTTTTCAAAGCAGTTCTGATAAGTGTATTAAGATGTGGACAGTGGTTACCTCTAGCTACTTTGGATTCTCAGCAATTTTCTAAGATGTCCACATATTGTTTTTGTAATTAAAAAAAAGAAAAGTCAGACCTGGCTGGTGTAGCTCAGTGGATTGAGCACGATCTGGGAACCAGAGGGTCCTGGTTCGATTCCCAGTCAGGGCACATGCCTGGGTTGTGGGCTGGGTCCCCAGTGAGGGCCATGTGAGAGGCAACCATACATTGCTGTTTCTCTCCCTCTCTGTCTCCCTCCCTTCCCCTCTCTCTGAAAGTAAATTAGAAAAAAGAAAAAAAGAAAAGTCAAAGACCGAGGCTCTCAGAAGACATATGCGAGAGAGAAGTTTTGGGCCCAGAGCTCAGAAGAGACTGCCCAGGTGAAATTGTAGGTAGACTTGGATTCGAGGACTTGAGAGCTGAGAGTGGGGAGGGTACAGGAAGAACAGGCATGGATCTCACTTCTCACCTGGTCCCCATGAGGCCAGCAACATCCAGAGGGTGTCTGGGGACAACAGTGAGTCCAAAATGTGTGGGGCGCACATGGATGCAGTGGGAGGGAGAGCAGCGGCAAGTCCGTCTGGCCAGTGCATGCAGGGCCTGTGGGTCATGCCAAGGACATTCCTAAGGGTAATGAGAAACCGGTGGGTGTGCTTAAGCAGGGAAACAGGTGTGATCACGTTCTCCTAGTCACATTTCTTTTCTTTGTCAGTAAAAGCAGCTCAACTCAACCCAGCTCAGTCAGAAAGAGAATTTGGTTGGCTTCCATAATCAACCCACAGGCCAGGCTGCTTGGGCCTCCAGGTCTCCTGGAGCCAGGGCTTGACATTCAGACTCACTCTCCCTTATCTCCATGCCTCCACGTCCCGCTGCACGCCAGCCTCACGCTCAGGGTTGTGACCAAACAGAGACCCAGGTGGGAGTGGCAGAGTTGAGTTAAGAAGCCTCGCTGAAGTCAGCGCGACTTGCTATGCACTATTTTGTCTACTTTCTCTACCCTCAGTGTCCTTATCTGTGAAAGGGGAGAGGAACAACAGCTCTAGCCTCGGAGTGTTGTCACGACCAAAGGACATAATGTCTGTAAAATGCTCAGCCCGGGGCCTGGCATGCAGTAAGTGCTCCAGAAATGTTAGTCGTGAGCTCTGTCTGTTCCCAAGTCAAATCGTCTGGGGAAGGGCTCTGACTGGCTCAGCGGAAGTCAGGGACGCAATCACCCTGTCCAATCAGCGATGGCCATTAAGATGGGTTATGTAATAAGGCAAACTCCATTCCAAACAGGTAGATTGAAGTGCAGCAAGACTTCTCAGGAGAGTCGGCACTGGTCTAGGTAAAGCAAACAACGGATGTATCATGTTATCCCTCTGGCTGCCTGCAGAGAAGGGTTTGACGAGGACCCCACAAGCCTGGAAGTGGGGAAGTACCTAAGAGGCCACCACAGTGGTCCAGGCGAAGAGTGAGGCACGGCTGAGCTCAGCAACAGTGCGGATGGAGAGGAGATGGATTCAAGAGAAGTTCTGGTGGGAGATGTAGGGGGCGTGAGAGATGAGAGAGAAGGAAAGGCTGAAGATGGCCCCAGGTTGCTGGCCCAGAAAGTGCCACAGAGACTTGCCAAAATATAGCTTCTTTGTTCCTCCATGACTCAAGTCCACTCTTACCGCCACCGCCGCCCCTTTCTATTCAGTAGCACAAACTTAATCTGTCAGTTCAAGGTAAAGGCCGCCACATCTGGACTTTTCCTGAGTCTGTCCTAAGTAGCTTCTTGGTCCACTTCCAGTTTCTCTGCTTCCTGCTGCTCCTTTTCTCCCTGAGGGTGACCTGGGTTCTGGGCTCTCCTATTTCACCCTGGCAGCACCAGGGGGTAGATGTAATCCTGATCACCGGGATCTACCCACAGAATTGAGACACTTCAGCTGATCCTTGTCCTGACCACAAAGTACCGGGTTGGCCAAAAAGTTCGTTTTGTTTTTTCTGTAAAATAAAAGACACATTTTTCATTTTCACCAATACCTTTATTGATTTGGATATTTTGAGTATGGTAGCTATCTCCTACGTGGTAGAACATTGATTATTCTCAATGTCTCAATGTGATCGCTATCAATTTCAACTGGTCTACCCAAGCATCGTCCAGTGAGAAATCTCCAGCAGCATGAAACTTCGCAAATCACTTTTGACATGTTCGATCAGTCACAGCACCTTCTCCATACACTGCAAAAATCTTTTTTTTTCCTTTTTACCTTTCTTGAATTAATAAAGCATAATACGTTGGAAATGTTGCAAATTTTCTTCCATCCTCAATATTAAAATGGCTACACTAAAATTCACCAATGGATATGTTTTTTAAAAATTCACACTGATATGACAACTGTCACAATACAATCTAACAAAATTGTTTTGAATGAAGTTAAAGACAACTAAGTGCTGCTAGAGCCATCGTACAGAAAAAAGCCTAATGAACTTTTTGAACAACCCAACACTTCCAACTCCACCAGCTACACTCACCCACTTCCATATACCGTCAACATCAGCACCTTGATATGGGTACACACAGGACCCTGCAGCACACCCCCAGGCCCATCTGTCAGACGCCTCATCCCAGCCGGGCTCTCACCCTCACCAGCCCAAGCCAGAAGGTTTTGGTCTCCTGGAGAACACCATGAGATGCCAGGCAACAGCCCCTTCTACTCCCGGACACCCCAAATTGCTTTCGGGAGGTCTAGTATCTACTATTACTTATGTCTCTGTGGGACTCCCCTCCTCCCGGCAGCTGGTCAAACTTTTATTTCCTTTCAGGCAGAAAGACAGCATCTGCATGCTTCCCTATTTACTGCTTGTGGCATCAAGTTCAAGTTTGGAGATCCTTGGGTTCTTTCCTCTTTACGAAAGGCCAGCAACCACAGCCAAAACCACCGTCTCTGCTGCAGGTTTCAGGAGACTGTTTGAAACCACTGGCTGTCTTCCTCACTGCATTCCTGCTGCAGCAAGGCCGACCCTTCCCCAGCGCTCTGACTTAACCAGAAGAAAGTGCCCATGGTCATCTCCAAAGACAAACACCATCAATTCTGCTCCCACCCCCCGCCTTCTTGTACACACACACTACTCCTCACACGAAGAGGTGGAGTATACTTACCCTCATCAGGAGTCCGGGCTGGCCGGAGTGAATTTCTTAGCCAATAGAATGTAGCAGAAGGGACATCTGGGACTTGTGAGACTAGGTCATCGGCAGCCTTGTAGCTTTGGAACAGACCTCTTGAAACACTCGGTGTTGGGGCCCTCTCTCTTGCAATGCAGCTGCCACGCTACAAGATGTCCTGCCTGTGTCGTGGATCCCCGTGCGGCTCTCCAGTCAGCACCCTCAGCTGAGCCCCCAGCTGACGGCCAGCCACGTGAGTGGGCCTGAATGTGCACGGAAGCCCAGCTGAGCCTGCAATGAGTCAGCTGCCATCTGACTGCAGTCGTCTGAAAGAGTTTAAAGAAGAACCACCCAGCTGAGCCCTATCAACCCCCAGAACCACAAGAAGTAATAAATTGTGTTTTTAAGCCACTAACGTTTGGGGTCATTTGTTACACAAAACAGAGATGGTCAAGGACATGTGGGGCGAAAGCACATTGAATAAGACATAAAATGTGATCCCACTCCACGACAGTTAAGGGGACCACATAGTATAGTCCGGTAGGTGCCATAATGGGACAGAGATAGGCACAGAGCTTCCAGGGGAGGTGAGCACTGGCCTGGATCCTTAAGGATAAGTAGGAATGAGCAAGGCGGAGGGACTGGAAGGATACTCCAAGCACAGGAAACAGCACAAGCAAGGCCCGGGAAGTGAGGAGTAGCAAGAGTGAGCTCGAGGGCACTTGGTGTTCTTGGAATGTCAGAGAAGTGGGGGACAGGAAGCGTGTCACTGAGGAAGAGAGCAGAGATCAGGCCTGTAAGGCCCCTTACCCCCCACACACATCAAGGAGTTCGGACACCGTTCTACAGTCAGTGGGCACTGGTGCAAGTTTTTACACCGGTGACATTTCCAGTGAGTGGTTTAGAAAAGCACTGTGGTAGCCAGTGTGATGGCTTGACTTGGAAAGTGACAGTCTCCAGGGAGGAAGACCACCTAAGATACTACGGGCATGGTCCAGGTAAGAGAGGGTTAGGCCTGACCTGGAGCAATGAAGGGGGAAGGGACAGAACCCAGAGATCTTTAGAAAATAAAGACAGAAGTGTCTTTAGGCTCTTGCAGTGAGAGTGAGGATAGAGCCAAGGGAGAGTCCCATGTGTCCTGGGGGGGAGGCGGTGGATGGTGAGGAGGTGCTTAGGATAGGGAACGCAGCATGGAGGCCAGTTTGAGGGGGGTAGCAATGGACCCAGTCTCAGACAGAAGAAGCTGAGGGCTCAGGGGCACAGGCAGGTGAGACCCAGCAGGAAGCTGGATCCCACAGCTCAAGGCTCAGGAAAAGATTAGACTAGAAGGGCCAACCCAGGGATAGAGTAATGGGAACCCCAGCAAGAGAGGGTGAAGAGAGAATGGGAAAAGGCCCAAGGCAGAATCGTGACTTACTGTGACATTTGAGGGGCTGATTGAGGTGTGGGCAGTTGACCAAGGAGAGAGCGGGGGAAGGACCTGAGAGAGGAGACAGACAACGTGGAGAGGGGGTTGCCACGGCAACCAAGGTAGTGAAGAGTTTCAAGGAGAAAGTAATCAGCGCTGCTATATGGCCCAAATCTCAGAAAAATACAAAGCAAAGTCCTTTCAATTTAGCAATCAGGAGGCTATTATGAACCTTGGAGAGAACTGTCGAGGAGGGAGGGAGTAAAAGCTAGCTTCCAGGGGGCGATAAAGTGCATGGCGTGGGAGAAAAGGCTGGGTGACTAGGAGAGGAATTGGGTGGTAGGGAGAAAAATATGGGGGTGATCAAGGGAGGGTTTTTGAAAACGAGACCCTAGAATTTTCTCAGCTTGAAAGAAGGCTCTAGCAGAGAGGGGAAGGATGAAAAGAGGAACGATCCGTGAGCTTGGGTCCATCCTCTGAGCCCAGTCAAAAGGAAACACGTGGCTGTGATTGGAGATGTCTCGAGGGAAGAGGGCGAGACATGGAAAAGATTCCCTTGTGATGCCCTTTCCAATCTTGAAAACCTTGTGGGGAAGGTTGTCTACACTGTCACATTCTGCAGGGTGGTTGAGACTGATAAGGAAGGGAAAAGGTACATTGAATGGAGTCGCTAGAAGGTCATTTGATGCCTGTTCACATTGAATTGAGCAGCTAGAAGGTCACTGATGCCTGTTCAGATATTCTTCACTGGCCCCTTCAAAGCCATTTTCTATCTTTCTCCATCCTGTTCTGTGCCCTGGATGGCCAACCTTTACACCACCCAGGCACTGCGCCCTCCGGCTTTTAGCTGAGCTGACCAGTGGAGGAAGCAGCAGGAGAGTGAAGGGAGGGAGGGGCGGAGGTTCCTTGGATGCCTGCCTAGGGGCTGAGGGTTGGGGCTGACTGCGTTCCTTCACCACAGCCACAGGCGGGGTCCCTTCTTAAAGCCACAACTTTCTCCCTGGGTTCTGAAAACCCACACCCTCTTCTCCTCTCTTCAGTCCTGGGAGGGGCAATGGCTTCCAGCTGTTGCTCATCCTGGGCCCTTTGCCATTTCTGGAACCCCTGGCTCTGCCACACTCTGCGCATAGTTCTTTCATGAAATTTGTTTCAGTTAAAATCTTTCAAGTACACCACCCTCTTTCCTACCAGGACCCTGACTGAATCAGTGAGCTTGCTCTGTCTAAGCCACAGGTGCCAAACACAAGACTGGTGGGCCGAATCCAGCCCTCCACCTTGTTTTACCCGGCCCGGCACCTTGTTTCTACCCGGCGGCAGCACCGAGCTCTCGCCTAACTCTTAAGGAGTAGTTACATTTATACAGCCCTAAAATTACATTCCGCCCTTTGAAGCAGCTGTGAGGCTGATGGGGCCCCCAGTGACAATGAGTTTGACACCCCTGGTCTAAGCCCTGGGACAGACAATTAGGACTTTACACAATGCAGAGCATAGACTGACCTGGTCTCTGCCTGCATAAGTTTCCAGTCCAGCGAAGCAGCCGGATAGTAATCAAGCGAATAAGGAAATCCATAACTTGAAACTCTGACAGATGCCATGGAGAAATCTTCCTCGATCAGTTTGTGGAGTTAACCAGGGATGAGGGGAGCCTTGCACGGAAGGAAACAGTGCAGGTGACACTCCATGGCAGGAGCGGGGTGCCTGCCAGTAACCAGAAGTCCGTCATGGCTGCAGCACTTATTAGTAAGAATGATTTTGAGGCAAGTGACAGAGAATTCAACTCAAACACATTTAAACAGTACGAAATTGATGATCACACATAATGAGAAGTCCCAGGGGAGGCAGCTCCAAAGTCATCAAGGACCCAGTTTCTGCTCATCTTTTGCTTCTCCCAGTTTCAGCTTATGGACTTAGTCCCCATGGTCACAAGATGTCTGGAGACACTCCAGGCATTGCATCCACCACACAATGATGGGTCCAGAGATGGATAAAAGGAAGTGGTTCTTCCTTACGCTTTCTTTGTGAAGAGCTAAGAAACCTTTCATAAAAGACCCTACCACCACCACCTCTCATTGGTCAGATTTGTACTCAATGCCCACTCATAAAACCAATCACTGGCAAGAGAAGGGTGCCTGACCACCAAGACTCACTAAGTCAATCTACGCCACATGGAGAGTGGCTTCTGTTAGCAAGAACAAAGCAGAAAAGGCTGTTGGCAGGAACCGTGTCCAGTGGGGGGAACGTGGCACATGGTGAGTCTGGGTGAATCAAAGTTGACCTTATTCTAAGAGCCACTGAATGGGTGTAAGTAGGATGTGGGCCTAAAAAAGATACTCTGAAAAAACCACTCTGGCTGCTCCGTAGGGGTTAGATTATTGGTGGGAAGAGTGAGATTAAGGAGACCAATTAACAGGTAACTGCAGTGCACCAATCATGAGCTGATGGCTTGGCTGAAGCGGCTGATGTGCTTGGAGACTGTTAGGAGGTGGATCAACCAGCCTCGCAGTGGATGTGACAGGTGAGTTAGGAGGAGGTGTTAGGGGGGCTGACAAGTGTCTCTCACTATAGCGGTATTGTCATGCCCCAAAATAGGAAACACCAGATGAACACAAATTTGGGAAGAAAAGTTAGAAATTTGAATAAAAAGAGGTAAACTGGTGAAAGAGAAAAAGAGCCTGGGAGTGTCCTTTGGGTCATGTAGTGGAGATGTCTGTGACGTTGCTGGTAGGTCGTTAACAGTCCGGTCCCGGAGCTCAGAGCAGAGCTCTGGACTGCCAATGGAAGGATGGCCGGCCATCAGGGAAAGACGGGTGTGTTGGCCTGGGAGCAAAGG
>PVJI01025984.1:0-19644 GCA_004026765.1 Micronycteris hirsuta
GAGGGAGAGTGGAGGGAGCTGGGGCCCGGGAGCGGGCCCCCAGGAGCAGGCCAGAATGCCTGGGCCACTCTCTTCAGAAGAGAGAGCACCTCAACTCCTGCCTTGACAGGCTTTTATTGTTTTTCCTGGGTACATTACCTCAGAGTGGTCTTCATTTATTAAACACAAGTTCACCTTAGGTGATAGACAGCCAGGAAGGCACTTCAAAGGAGAGATATGCAAATGGAAAGACAACAGGTTTGGGCTGAAAGGATTAGCACCGGTCTAAGGAAGCTAGGCATGCTTTTGCATATGTTCTTTTGATCCAGGGTGGGAGAGATTTTTTGCAGGAGCAAGCCTTAACTCTAGGAAATAGGCTATCCTGATTTCCCACAGGAAATCCCGTTGTCACACACATGGGGCCTGCTTGCCGTCCAACGTTCCACTGATGTTTCTCTTAGACGTGAAGTGTTGGGTTACATTTCCCACAGTGAGAGGCACGGTTCTTCCTCAGGTAGGAAGTGCAGAAGAGGCACGAGTTGGTTAACTGGTCTCCCATGGACTGCAGCTGAAGTTGTAGAAGGATATCTTAGTGGCCAGAGGATTCCCCCTATAGTGGCCAGAGGGTTCCCCCTGAGAATAGTGGAGCCTAAATCCTATCTGGGCTCCCCAGCATGCAGCACCAGAGCTGGAAAGCACCCAGAAAACATCCAGCTATGAAAGCAAAAGAATTTCTGTCTGCCAGAGAGAGACAACTGGGTACTGTGAGGGTCACTTAAAGGGCCAAAGCACAAAATTTTGTTTGCAGCCCCTTACCCTGAGCTCTGGCAGAGGGAGGACAGTGTAGAGGACAATGCTTGAGGAGAGTCTGGGGTTGGTGGCTCTGGGGAGAGAATTGAAGAAACAGCCACCAGGATTCCTGTGTTGAGTCATTCCCCATTCTGTGGAAACCTTCTTTCTAGGCAGGATGCTCTTCTTCAAATGGTATCAGCCTGAGGGGAAGAATAACACTGCCTACAAGAGTTACTCTGCCCCACCCTGAGGAGCTTAAATTTGACTGCTGATTACGGCTTGAGGCTGTATCACTAATTACTTTAACAACTAATGTGGATAGATCTCTGGGAGCTCTGTAAGACTTCAGCTGACCCTCTCCTAAACCCCGCGCTGATAAAAGCCAGCCTTGGTGTGAATCCTGGTTATTTCTGCACACAAACAGGCCCAGCAGAGGGAGCCACATGCTGTGGATCACTGATAGCTCCAAACAGGATGACCAAGGCCAGTTATAAGCAGTGTCTGAGTAAGGTATACACCAGGCTCTTTTCAGATCTACCAAATACATAGAACCAGATACAAAGAAGCAGGCAAAATGGGGAGATAAAGAAACAGACCCCAAATGATTGCACTAGACAATTCTCCAGAAGAAAAACTAGATGAAATGGAGGCGAGCAATTGATCAGATAGAGAGTTTAGAGGAATGATTATAAGGATACTCAACAGCATGAAAAAAGACATAGAAACCATTAAAAAGGGACCAGTCAGAGATAAAGAATGCAATATCTGAAATAAATAATACATTGGAAGGAATAAGCAGTAAAGTTATATGAAGCAGAAGATCGAATCAGTGATTTGGAAAACAAGGAAAAAATAACTCCCAGTCAGAGCATCAAAAATAAAAAAGAACTTAAAAAAAAAAACGAGGAGAACGTAAGAAGCATTTGGGGCAAAATGAAGCGTAAAAACATCTGCATCTTGGGAATACCAGAAGGAGATGAGAGCAAGCAAGAGATCCAGAAAAAATATGAAGAAATATGCTCTGCCTAGAGTGGCTCAGTGGATGGAGTGCTGGCCTGTGAACCAAAGGGTTGCTGGTTCAACTCCTAATCACGGCATATGCCTGGGTTGTAGGCCAGGTCCCCAGTGGGGTGTGCTCAAGAGGCATGTTTCTCTCTCTCTCTCCCTCCCTTCTTTGCTCAATAAAAATAAATAAATAAAATATTTGGGGAAAAAAAAACTATTTGAAGAAATACTAACCGAAAACTTCCCTAATCTGCTAAAGGAACAAGACACAAAGCCCAAGAAGCTCAGAGAGTCCCAAACAAGTTGGACCCAAAGAGATTTACACCAAGACACAACATAATTAAAATGACAAGACTTAAAGACATGGAGAGAACCCTAAAAGCCACAAGAGAAAAGCAGGGAGTTACACACAAGGGAGCACCAATTAGACTGTTATCTGATTTCTCAACAGAAACATTTCAGGCCAGAGGGGACCAGTATAAAATATGCAAGGTGATGAAAACCAAGGATCTACAACAAAGGCTACATTACCCAGCAAGGCTTTCATTTAAAAATCAAAGGAGATATACAGAGCTTCCCATATAAAAACAAAAAAAGCTAAAGGAGTATCTTAACACCAAACCAGTACTTCGACAAATGTTAAAGGGCTTGGTTTAAGAAGAAGAAGCTCTGACTGGTATAGGTCAGAGCATTGGGCGTCATCCAGCAAACTGAAAGGTCACCAGTTTGACTCCAGGTCAAGGCACATGCCTGGATTGTGGGCCAGATCCCCAGATGAGGGTGTGCAAGAGGCAACTGATAAATGTTTTACATATTGATGTCTCTCC
The DNA here is from genome assembly GCA_004026765.1 of Micronycteris hirsuta. Taxonomy (NCBI): domain Eukaryota; kingdom Metazoa; phylum Chordata; class Mammalia; order Chiroptera; family Phyllostomidae; genus Micronycteris; species Micronycteris hirsuta. The sequence goes on from PVJI01025984.1 coordinate 2,604, forward strand.
CTCTATTTCTCCCTCTCTTCCCTTCTCTCTAAAAATAAATAAACAAAATCTTTTTTAAAATTGGAGAAGAAAATGAGAAAGAAAAAAACAGGATTTCCAGTCAAGATGGAGGCATAGGTAGACACACTTTGCCTCATCACGTAACCATAGAAAGAATTACTTGATCTCAACTTGATCTCAAAAAAATAACACCCAGAACTGTCCAAAAATCAAGCTGCATGGAAATCTGACAACCAAGGATTTAAAGAAACCACATTCATCCAGATGGGTAGGAGGGATGGAGTTGTGTAGATATAGTGTGGCATGGTGAGGTGGTGGTGGCAGTGGAATGGACAATCCCGCATCACATATAGTGGACAAAAATTGGGTGGGATATCTTGGAAGTGAGGGATCCCTGCCCCAGACCGTACTGCACAGCCCAGGGTTCCAACACTGGGACAGTAAATCCCCATAACTTCTGGCTGTAAAAGTCAGTGGTGGTTGGTGGAGCAGAAGAAAATGCCAGGTTTTTAGGAGATTTGGCTTAAAGGACTGGCATACTTAGAAAGTACGCCAACACACCCACACTGGGATTTGCCACCAGGGCAACAGCTGGAAAGGTGCCAGTCACCCAAAGAAAGTGGGTGAAGTGACTAGAAATGAGGCAAGTACCAAGCAAACCTCCAAAAGCCAGATACAGTATTGTCCCCTCTTCGACCTTCCAGTGGGTTGCCCCACCCTGGCAATTACCTAAGGTTCCACCCAACACCATTTACAGGTGCCTTTTCTATAATAGGCTATGCTATGAAGACACAGAGTCAAAGCAACTCTACTTAATACACAGAAACAAACACAGGCAGGATACCAAATTGTGGAGACAAGGAAGTAGAGCCCAAATGAAAGAACAGGACAAAATCCCAGAAAAAGAACTAAATGAAGTGGAGATAACAAATATGACAGCTGCAGAGTTCAAAACACTGATAATCAGGATGCTCAAAGAACTCATTGAGTATGGCAACAATATAAAGGAAAAAACGAAGATTACAGTAAGTGGAATAACTGAAATCTACAGTGAAACATCACTGGAGGGGAGGAAACTGGGAATAAAATCAACAATTTGGAACATAGAAAGAAATAAGCATTCAACCAGAGCAGCAAGAAGAAAAAAGAATTTAAAAAAAAACAAGGATAGTATAAGGACCCTCTGGGACATCTTCAAATGTACCAGCATCTGAATCATAGGGATGCCAAAAGGAGAAGAGAAATTGAAAACTTATTTGAAAAAACAATGAAAGAAAACTTCCCTAATTTGGCCAAGGAAGTATACATACAAGTCTAAGAAGCACAGAGAGAGCCAAATAAGTTGGACCAAAGAGGAGCATATTAAGACACATCATTATTAAAATGCCAAAGGTTAAAGATAAACAGAGAATCTTAATAGTAGCAAGTGAAAAGCAGAGAGTTACCTACAAAGGAGCCCCCCATAAGACTGTCAGCTGATTTCTCAAAAGAACTTTGCAGGCTAGAAGGGTCTGGCAAGAAGTATTCAAAGTGATGAAAAGCAAGGACTAATAACCTAGAATACTCTATCCAAAAAGCTGTAATTTAGAATAGAAAGGAATAAAGAGTGCTTCCCAGACAAGGTAAAGCTAAAGGAGTTCATCATCACCAAGAGACTTATTTAAGAAAAAGAAGAAGGTCAACATTATGAACATTAAAATGGATACAAATTCACAGCCAATAACAACTGAATCTAAAAAAACAAACTAAGCAAACAACCAGAACAGGAACAGGATCATAGGTGTGAAGATCATTTGGAGGGTTATCAGTTGGGAGAGTGAAGGGGGAGAATGGGGGAAAAGGTGCAGGGATTAAAAAGCATAACTGGTAAGTATAAAATAAACAGGGGGATGTTAAGAATAGTATAGAAAATGGAGAAGCCAAAGAACTTATATATATGACCCATGGGTGTGAACTAAGAGGGCAGATTGGTGGGGGTAATGAGGGTGCTGGGGGTAAGGAGGATACTGGGTGGAGGAGGGCAAAAGAGGAAAACTTGGGACAACTGTAATAGTATAATCAATAAAATATATTTAAGAAGTGAACTCTTTACAATGTTTTTATGGTACCTGAAAAAAACAGAAGAAAGTAGTCTAACAATAAAATGGCACTAAATATGTATCTGTCAATAATCACCCTAAATGCAAATGGCTTAAATGCTCAAATGAAAAGAAATAGGGTAGCTGAATGGATATAAAAGAATGGCTCCATATATATATACACACACACATATATACACATATACATATATATACATATTTATATATACTGCCTCCAAGAGACATAACTCAGATAAAAGATATACACAGACTAAAAGTAAAGGGATGATACTCTGGTTTCTCTTCAGATTGTATAAATCTTTCATCTTTTAAAAGTAAAGGGATTACAAAGGAATTTTCATGCCAAGGGAAAGGAAAAAAGTCTAGGGTAGCAGTACTTGTATACAACAAAATGGACTTTAAAATTAATATATAGCAAAAGACAAAGAAGGTAACTGCATAATGATAAAGGGTACAATCCTACAAGAAGATATAATCTCAGTAAATATTTATATACCCAAAATAGGAGCACCTAAATATGTGAAGTAATTTTGATGGACATAGAAAGGGAGATATCAAAAGAAATATGGCCATAGTCAGGTATTTTAACATACCATTGACTTCAATAGATAGGGCTTCCACCCAGAAAATCAACAAGGAGGCAGTGACCTCAAACAACACTAGACCAATGAATTCAATCGATATCTTGAGAACATTCCACCCCAAAGCAGCAGAATATACTTATTTTTCCAGTGCACATGGAACATTTTCTAAGAAAGATTGACGTTAGGACACAAAACATCTAATTACATTAAAGAAGATTGAAATCATATCAAGCATCTTCTCTGACCACAATGCTATGAAACTAGAAATCAATCACAAGAAGAACACTGAAAAATATGAAAAGACATGGAAGCTAAATAACATGTTATTAAATAATGAATGGGTCAACAAAGAGATCAAGGAAGAAATCAAAAGATAACTTGAAACAAATGAAAATGAGGACACAACAATCCAACATCTGAGGGCCATGGAAAAAGCAGTCCTAAGAGGGAAATTCATAGCATCACAGGCAAACCTCAAAACAAAACAAAACAAAACAAAAAAGAAACCAAGAAAAAGCTCAAATAAACAATCTAAATTTACATGTAAAAGAACTTGAAAAGCAAAAACAACAACAACAACAAAACCAGAGAGAGTACAAGAAAGGAAATAATAAAGATCAGAGCAAAAATAAATGAAATAGAGACTGAAAAAACAAAAAAATCAATGGATCCAAGAGCTGGTTCTTTGAAAAGATAAACAAGATTTAAAACTTTTAACTACACTCATCAAGCAAAAACAAAGAGAGAGGGCCCAAATGAATAAAATTGGAAATGAAAGAGGAAAAATAACGACTGACACAAAAGAAATACAAAGCATTGTAAGACAATAGCATGAAAACTATATGGAAACAAACTGGACAACGTGGATGAAATAGGTAAATTCCTAGAAACATGCAATATTCCAAAACGAAATCAGGAAGAAGCAGAGAATCTAAATACACAGGTTACACCTATTGAAATTGAAGCAATAATCAAAAAACTCCCAACAAACAAAAGTCCTGGACCAGATGGCTTCACAGGAGAATTTTACCAAACATTCTGAGAACTAATACCTCTCCTTCTCAAACTATTTCATAACATTCAAGAGGAGTGAAGGCTCCCAAACTCATTTCATGAGGCCAGCATTATCCTAATTCCCAAACCAGGTAGACACACTACAAAGAAAAAGATTATAGGTCAATATCCCTGGTGAACATAGACACTAAAATCTTCAACATAGTATTAGCAAACTGAATACAGCAAGACCATACACCAATATCAAGTAAGATTTATTCTGAGAAAGCAAGTTTGGAACAACATTCACAAATCAATAAATGTGATTCACCACATAAACAAAATGAAGGATAAAAACCACATGATCATATTAATAGATGCAGAAAAAGCATTTGATAAAATTCAGCACCAATTTATGTTTTAAATTCTCAGCAAAGTGGAAAAAGAGGGAACATACCTACACATAATAAAGTCCACATATGACAAATGCACTACCAGCATCATACTCAATGGGCAAAAACTACAAGTATTCCCCTTAAAGGTCAGGAACAAGACAGGGATGTCTGCTTTCACCTATCTTATTCAACATAGTACTGGAAGTCCTAGCCACAGCAATCAAGCAAGATGAAGAAAAAAAGGCATCCTAATTAGAAAGGAAGTAGTGAAACTGTCATTATTTACAAATGACATGATACTGAACACAGAGAATCCTGGAGATTCCCCCAAGAGACTACTAGCATTGATAATGAGTTCAGTAAAGTAGCAGGATTTAAAAAAATAGCCAGATAGAGTTGCATTTTTATTTTTTAAAAAGATTTTATGTATTTATTTTTAGAAAGGGGAAGGGTAGGAGAAAGAAAGGGAGAGAAACATCAATGTGTGGTTGCCTTTCATGCATCCTCTACTGGGTACCTGGCCCGCAACCCAGGTATGTTCCCTGACTGGGAATCAAACTCTTTGGTTCACAGTCCGGTACTCACCCCCCTTAGCCACACCAGACAGTGTATAGTTGAATTTTTATATGCCAATATAGAACTAACAGAAAGGGAAATTACGAAAACAATCCCATTCACAATTGCTTCAAAAAGAATAAAATACCTAGGAATAAACCTTACCAAGGATGTAAAAAACCTGTACTTGGAAAATTGTAGGACACCAAAGAAAGAAATTGAAGAATATACAAATAAGTGAAAGCAAGGTTTTAGTCATGGATAGGAAGAAATAACATCATTAATATATCCATTCTACCCAAAGCAATCTATAGATTCAATGCAATTCCTATCGAATTTCCAATGAAGTCCTTCACAGAACTAGAACAAACATTTCAAAAATTTATATGGAACCACAAAAGGCCACACATAGCAACAGCAATCCTGAGAAAGATGAACAAAGTTGAAGGAATCATGTTAATATCAAACTATATTATAAGGCCATAGTAATCAAACCCACATGGTACTGACATAAAAACAGACATATAGACCAACAGAAAAGAATAGAGAGCCAGAAATAAACCCAAATGTTTATAGTCTATTAATATTTGACTGAGGGAGCAAGCACATTCAATATGCTAAAATAGTTTATTCAATAAATGGTTTGGGAAAATTGGACAGATACATACAAGAAAATGAAATTAGACCATCTTCTTACACCGCACACAAAAATAAATTCAAAATTGGTCAAAGACTTAAATGTTAGAACTAAAGCCATAAAAATCCTAGAAAATATAGGCAGGAAAATCTCAAACAGTGCTAAAAGCAGTATTTTATAAGAAATATCGCTTCAGGAAACAGAGAAAATGAAAAATAAATAAATAAGACAACTCAAAATTTTTTGCACAGCAAAGGAAATCAACAAAAATACAACTAACAGAATGAAAGAACATATTCACCAATACATCCAATGAAAGCTTAATATCTAAAATTTATAAAGTACTTAAAAAACTCAACACCAAAAAAACAAATTATCCAATTAAAAAATGTGCAAAGGATCTGAAGAGGCACTTCTCCAAAGAGGACATACAGATGGCCAATAAACATATGAAAAGATGCTCAACATCAATAATCATCAGAGAAATGCAAATTAAAATTACAATAAGATATTTTATACCTGTCAGAATGACTATCATCAATAAATCAACAAACAACCAATGCTGGCGAGGTTGTGGAATTAAAGAGAACACTAGTACACTGTTGGTGGGAATGCAGATTGGTGCAGCCTCTGTAGAAAGCAGTATGGGGATACATCAAAAAATTTAAAAAATGGATCTGGCCCTGGCTGGTGTAGCTCAGTGGATTGAGCATGGGCTGGGAATCAAAGGGTCGCCAGTTTGATTCCCGGTCAGGGCACATGCCTGGGTTGTGGGCCAGGTCCCCGCAGTGGGGGCTACATGAGAGGCAACCACACATTGATGTTTCTGTCCCTTTCTTTCTCCCTCTCTTCCCCTGTCTCTAAAAATAAATAAATAAAAAAATAAAATAAATGGATCTGCCTTTCAACTCAGCTTTATGGCTTCTGGAATACATCCCAAAGAACCAAAAACACTATTTTGAAAGAAGATAAACACCCCTATGTTCATTGCAGCATTATTTATAATCATCAAGATATGGGCACAGTGCAAGTGTCCATCACTTGCAGTAGATGAGCAGATAAAACTATGAGACATTTACACAATGGACTAATACTTGACCGCAAAAAAAGAAGAAAATTTTACCCTTTTTGACAGTATGGATGGGCCTGGAGAATATTACACTAAGTGAAATAACCAGTGAAAGACAAGTGCCATATGATTTCACTTGTGTGGAATATAACGAACAAACTGAACTAACAGGGCAAATGAAGACATAGATGGAGAGCAGGATGACAGCTCGGGGGTTGGTTAGGGGTGGAGGGATTGAGCAAAAAGGAAAAAGGACTCATTGAAATGGTCAACAGTATGGTCATTGCTGGGGGAAGGGGTATAAGGAGACTAAATGGTAATGGAAAAATATAGTAAAGATTAAACTTTAAAAAAGACATAGGATAGCTGAATAGATAAGAAAGCATGCCCTGCATACATGCTATCTTCAAGAGACCCACCACAAATAAAAGATCTACACAGACTGAAAGTGAAAGGATGGAAAAAAATATTCCAAGCAAATGGGCATGAAAAAAAGCTGGGGTAGCAATACTTAGACAAAAGACTTCAAAACAAAATCCATAACATCAGACAAAGTCACTACATAATACTTAAAGAAGTTGTCCAAAAAGAGGATATAACCCTTGTAACATGTATGTGCCTAACATAGGAACACATAAATATATAAGGGAAATCTTGGAGGATTTTAAGAAGGAGATCAACAGCAATTCAGTCATCATAGGGCAGGGGTGTCAAACTCATTTTCACCAGGGGCCACACCAGCCTCGTGGTTGCCTTCAAAGGGCCAAATGTAATTTTAGGACAGTATAAATGAAACTACTCTTTAACAGTTAAGTGAGAGCTCAGCACTGCTGCCAGGTAGAAACAAGGTGCAGGCCAGATAAAAAAAGGTAGAGGGCTGGATTCGGCCTGTGGGCCTTTTGTTTGCCACCTGTGTCATAGGGGATTTTAACACCCCACTGTCAACAATGCATAGTTAGCCAAAAAAAAAAAAATCAACAAGGATATTGTGACATTGAATGACACCCTAGATCAAACGGACTTAATTAATATTTACAGAGCATTCCACCTCGAAGAAGCAAAATATACATTCTTTTCAAATGCACATGAACTGCTGGCCAAGATAGAGTTGTAGGTAGATACACTTTGCCTTCTTGCACAACCAAAAGTAGGACACTAACAAATTTAAAAGCAAAAAATAACCGGAAGTGCCAGAAAATCAAACTGTATGAAAGTCCAACAACCAAGGAGTTAAAGAAGAAACATTCATTCAGAATGGTAGGAGGGGAATAGACAGGCACCCTTGAACAAGCTGAAGCTGTTGCACTCGAATTTTGAGGATGACTCTGAAGAGATTCAGATGGAATTCATAGAGTATTTAGAAAGTATAATCAGCTCATGGTCTGAGAGCAGAGACCAGGAGGATATGTCAGTTATTACCCGACTAGCCTTTATTTGCATTCTTCCATATCCCAAATGAGGTCAACTTCCTTCCCAATACAGATCTGAAATCTTACATAGCTACTGATATTTTCTACTCTCTGTGGCTCTAGAAGAAATTTTCCTTATCTGCTCAAAGGTACCAGTCACCCAAAGAATTGAATCATTCCATCTGTTCTCTGTCTTAAACTAAACCTTTATTTCCCTGGGAACAATGCTTTGATATTTACTAATCCAGTGTTCCTCTTGACTTTATAATGATGAACATAATGACCGTGAATAATAAGAATCTGCTGTATCTCCAGCTCTTGCATTTTAAAGGTTTTCAGATTAGTTCAGTCTCTCATAAATTTTTAATTGATTCCAAAAAATCACAGCTAGAGAAAATTAGGAGTCAAGAAATGTTAATTAAGATTTGTAATTCAGGAAAACACCTGAGATAAACGACAAGAGTTTTTTCTGGATTTTATTCCCTTACATGCTCTGTGGCAGAAAACAGGACAGTTACCAACCACACTGGGCTTGGGGAAGATTCATTCATTCAAGCCATATTAATTAGCCAGGCATTGGTCCATATATGGAAGATTCAAGGTAAAGCAACAGAAACGAAACGCCCTGCCTTCATGGGGAGTTTACGGTCCAGTAAAAAGGAAGATATTTCATAGTATGTGAGGTGACCAGGTAGGAGGATAAAAACTGTGATGTGATTAGGGGAGGCCCACGGAGAAAATGACATGTAAATGAAGACATATGGAATTAGCCAATGGGAACACTGTGAAAAGAGGGGACAGTCAGTAACAACGCCCTGTAGCAGGTGGGTTTAGGGAAATGTGAGAAGAGCAAAGAGGCCCCGGTACCTAGAGCTAGGGAGAAGAATAGTAGCCAGGGAAGAAGGAGCCAGGGAAAGAATAGTAGCAAATCGAAAGGCAAGAGGTGAGAGGACAGACCGTATAAAATGTTGGGGCTCATTTTAAAGCCTTTTGGCCTTTGATTGTGGGCTAGATATGAAGTCTTTGGAAGGTTTCGAGCCAAGGGGTTTACATTTCAACTGGGTCTAGTTGGCCTCTGTGTTGATAACAAAAAGGTGGGGGGAAGCGTGGCAACAAGAGCTCATCTAGGAGATCATTTCAATAATCCAAGCTAAAATGATAGAGGGGCTCAGACCGGTCTGGTAGAAATATGAGAAGTGGTTGGATTCTATGTATATATGGAAATAGAGCCAACAGGATTAGCTAATTGTGGGGTGTGAGAAGATGAATCAGCTGACCCCACGGTTTTTGAGCTACCTGTTATAACGGAGTACTTGGGGTGGGGAAGGTCCCAGAGAGGAACAAGTTGGTCGTTAGGCAGGATCAGAAGTTCGGCTGCTCGTCAACCCTGAATGTGTCCACAGAAAGACGCGACTGGCGGCAGCGGCGGGAAAACTCCCGCCCCCGGCGTGCCCAGCGCGCCTGCCCGCGCATGCGCCCTAGCGGAACTTTGCCGCGGTTGCGGCGAGAAGGTTCTTTTCAAGAGAAGTTTGCTCTCTGAAGCGATTAAGGACGGTTAGGTACTATCCGCTATTCTCCCTTCCCCGGTAAGTACGGCGGTTGGCTTTACTACGCGGGGAACGGACTTTCAAAAGACTGCTAGAGTGCCTGGTGGCGCCGTTCGGAGCGATTCGGACTCCAGCTGTCCCCTCATCAGGAGCCGCTGTGGGTCCGCGAGGCGTTCAGTTTAACTTCGGCGCCCGCGGGCACCGGCCTCTGGGGCTGCATTTGCCTGGCGGATTAGGAGGCCGGAGTATGGTGACGGTGCGGGTGGGCAGAGCCGAATGGCTCCAGCAAGGGTCACAGGAGCTGATCCTCGGCAGCTAGCTTGAGGCAAGCCTCCGAGCTTTTAGGTGTTGCCCCGGGTCCTCGGAGCAGGACCACCGAGCCCTGGCGCACGCGCGTCAGTTGATTGATACGCAGTTTCTCAGATGGCTTTGAACCCCAAACTCTTTGAGTATCTTTTCTTGGTGTCAGTTGCAGACCTGGCCAGATTATGGACGCCGCGCCAGTCACCCCGCCGGCCCCAGAAGTGAACTCCTGACTCTATTTATTTTATTTATTTTTTTTTTTTTGCGCTATCGACTTAATAGATAATGCACATTTTTCCAATTGAAAGTTACAGTGGTTGTGGCATTTTTGATCCTTCAGCATAAGATGCAGTTGGTTATTGTATTGTGGGGACACTAGTAAATACAGTACAGATTATCAGCTAATCACTCAGCATTTCTATGAAGTTGGTGGTGTTTTCTCTACTTGCAGCTGAGCCAGGTTTCAAACCCTGCCCTGGGGGAATCCCAAACCAGAAATTATAACCGAGATTGGCTAGACCAGGTTGTGGTGAGATTATACCCCGGAACAATTGCAGTGTTTCCTAAGTAGTACAAAACATGTACACCAGTTGTGAGGAACAGACTGTCTGCTGGAAGGGAGTAGTTTTCCTGAAAACAAACCAAAGCCCAAGTTGTTGAAGAATCGTAGAGCATTTTGGGTTAAGATAGTGGGTTGAATACGTGTATCTAGTTTTATTCCCTCCTGAAATCTCCCTAGAGTTACAGTAAAGGGAAATTTTTAAAAGACAAACCCACAAGGATGGAGAGAATGCGAAAGGAAACAAAAACAATAAAATACTAGGCAGTAGAAAGTAAATGCCGTAGCAAATTTTAGCTTAATTCTAAACCAGCAGCAGGGAATACTGTGGAATAGTTCTATATAAAGCACAGATTCTTCAAAATGCGCAGAAACTGGCAGCACTATCCAGTTATTCAAGGTATTGCATAGTGAAAGGAACAATTGAGAAAGATAATTAGGAAGGAAATAGGTTAATAGAAAGATGCTGTGAAATTAAGTTAAAGATGAGAATAAAGATGTTTAGAATATGTAAATGTCAACATACAGCATCCTGTTTTGGTAAGAATTTTCTTAAGGCTTCCTTGTTAAGGTATCACATCACACTGGCTTTTTATTATATGACATCTGCTGATCCCACACCTGGCCCTGGAACCTTGAAAATAATTAAATAATGCATATGTAAAGATACCAGTTCTTATAGAAGTACTTCTAAATGTGTTTATTTCAGCTGTTGAATGTGTTCATTCATAGTTCTTGTATCATATCCATGTCTGCCAATCGAACTTTCACAACAGAATCTTCTTTTCAGGGAGATGTCCTTTGCTTCTCAGATGTGATGCACTTTAAGTTTGTTATTCAACAGTGAAAAATGAGTCATACAGAGGTAATACATATTTTCATATGTTCTTCACCTTCAGGGCTCCTTTTTTTTTTTTTTTTTAGTTATACTGCTCCAGAGTAATTTCCTTATTTTCAGCTTGTACTATAAGAGATGCTACAGCATTAGTGGTTAACAATAAGGACTTTAGAGCAGACTGCCTAAGTTCAGATTCACTTAGTGACTATGTAATCTTGGGCATGTTACTTAATCTACTGTGCCTCAGTTTCCTCATCTGTAAAATGGAAACAATAATAGTATTTGCTTCATAGTAGTATTAGGAAGGTTAAATGAGTTAATACATATAAAAATCTCATAATAGTACCTGACACACAATAAGTACTTCTTAACTATTGGCTATTAATACTGCTTTTTATTTGGAGGCTGTTTCTTGAGTCATGGGTTTTGCAGAACAAACATAGTTTTTCAGTTGTCTGAATAAGCAGGGAAGTAATTTTTAATTCCTTTATTCTTTTGAATTCTAGGTTAAATTAAAAATACCTTTTGGAAATAAAGTACTAGATGCTGTTTGTTTGGTACCTAGCCAGACCTTAACATATGGAGTAATTCTTACACACGGAGCATCAGGAGATATGAATCTTCCTCATTTGATGTCACTGTCATCCCATCTTGCATCTCATGGGTTTTTTTGCTTGAGGTTTACCTGTAAAGGCCTTAATATTGTACATAGAGTTAAAGCATATAAATCAGTCTTGGTAAGAAAATTTCTTTTTAATTACTTATAACAGAATTCTGGGGATTTTTTTGTTTTTTTTTTTGTTTTTTTAAATTTTTTAGAGAGAGGGAAAGGGAGGGAGACAGAGACGGAGAGAAACATCAATGTATGGTTGCTTCTCACATGGCCCTCACTGGGGACCTGGCCTGCAACCCAGGCATGTGCCCTGACTGGGAATCGAACTGGCGACCCTTTGATTCCCAGCCACGCTCAGTCCACTGAGCCATACCAGCCAGGACAGAATTCTGTTTTAAAATTCTTAGTAAATTTTGTTAGCAATCATTTGATTTAATTTAAATATTTTTTAATGACTATTCTTAAAATCTCATCAGTACATGAGGTTTCTATGGAGATGAGTGCTCACATCATAAATGGTCCTCCATGATAACTGCCAAGGAAGCTACTTATGATGCAGTTTTCTTACTAGAATTATATAACTTTAGAATATAGTTCTGGATATTTTGCCTACTATACTATGAATGTACAGCTATAGCATAGTTTTCTGTGTGTCATTTAGAAACTATCAATCCCTAGATAAAGTAAACTGAAATTTCTTTTAATCCAAATTACTTTTAGCTTTCTAAGCTTTTAAAATATTATAATTTTTTTATTAGTTGGAAACTTACTGGCCTTAAATGTTTTTTATGTTTTTAAAAAAGGCCAGTAAAACTTCCAACTAATAAAAAAATTATAATAATACTAACATCTAATTTAAAGCTCTGAAAAACTTAGAAAGCTAGAAGTAATTTGGATTAAACAACCAGAACAGGAACAGAATCAGAGAAATGGACATCACACAGAGGGAGTTCAGTGGGGAGGGGGAAGGGAGGAATAGGCGGGAAAAGGTACAGGGAAGAAGAAGCATAATTAGTAGGCATAAAATATTTGTGGAAAGATAAAAAATAGTACAGAAAACAGAGGACTCAAAGAACTTACATGTACAGCCCATGGACATGAACTAATGGGGGATGGGAATGTTGAAGGTTTGGGGGACCAGGGTGGAGGAGATAAAGGGAGAAAAATTGGGAAAGCTGTAATAGCATAATCAATAAAATACTTTAATGAAAAAGAAAAGAAAAGAAAAAGAATATTTCAATACTTGATTTCTTTTTAGACTGGTGATGTGGGGTTTTTTTTGCTTACATATTTGTCTGTATTACCCAACATATGATTTGACAGTGAAGGCATCACCAGAAGAACAAAGAACTGATTACCTCTTTCAAGAGAATCTCTTAAGATTTTGTGGTTGTTTTTGCAAAGATTTTCTTACATTTCAGTAATGATGAGGAATATCTGTTGATTTTCTAGTGGAATATTTTATAGGAGAAGAATGAATAATTTTTGTTGATTTTTTTTTTTTTTTTTTAGAGTTTCCTGAAGACCTCAGGAGAATACAGACTTGCAGGTGTTTTCCTTGGAGGTAAGTTACAATAGTTGTGAATACTTGTTTTTAAATGTACTACTAATAATATAGGAATAGGTAGTAGAGAATTAAAATAGATGACAGGAAGCTAATTTAAGTTAAGGATTTTTTTATTTGGTTTTGATAAATCACTTCCTTGTATAACATCAAAGTACGTTAGATATTTAAAGCAAATTTAAACTTCATAGATATATATTGTAATCCAAAGATTTCTCTTTTTATTTATGTATCTGGTTCACCTCTCAAATGATTCCTTCATGAGGATTGTCTTCACAATCATTCAGAAAAATAATTTCTTTTTTTTTTTTTTTAATTGACTTAGGATTAGTTTTTAGCTCTTCACAGGCTATAGGTGTCCATTATGGGTATTGTGAGTTCTTAATTGCCACCTTTTGGAGTTAATTTGTTGATATACAAATATGATAGATAAACAGTAAATCAAATCTAATTTGCCACATATCTCCTATTTTATATGTGAATGTTAATATGTGAAACTCAACTTAATTTTAATTGATTTTAGGTCGTTCAATGGGCTCAAGAGCAGCTGCTTCTGTAATGTGTCATATTGAGCCAGATGATGCTGATGATTTTGTCTGTGGTCTCATTTGTATTTCTTATCCACTGCACCGTCCAAAGCAGCAGCATAAACTTAGAGATGAAAATCTCTTTTGTATAAAAGAACCTGTGTTATTTGTGTCAGGCTCAGCAGATGAAATGTGTGAAAAGGTAAATTACAACTTGATATTTGTGTGAATGAGAGAGAGAGAAAGACAAATATCTTGGGAACAATATATTACCTATGGCATTCAGTCTCTTTAAAGAGATGCTTATTTGACTAATGAAGGCTAGTTTTGTACATTAGTTGCCCTGTTGCTTTGGATAACTTAGAAAAAGCATAATGACAAAATTCATCTCCCTGGAAAGAGAGTTGGTAAATAGATTAACTTTTACTTGGGAAATGAAGGATTAATCTGAGTCTTGTGATTTATCATTTCAACATTCTAGCAGATTCTTCAATTTTTTAATAAAATTGATTCAAGAGAAATGAGTAACTTGTACATATTAGTAAAGATGAGTGTATTTCCTAGAGCATAAAATTTCCTTGGAAAATATTTTTAGAATTATTTTGTCCAGTTTACTTAATTTTTATCAATGATGAATTCTAGATCAGTTCTGCAGTATTGCTGTTTCTGAGAGATGGGGACTGCCTGCCACTTTAGTAGACATCTCCTTGCACATTCCATTGCCTCAAAAATAGTTTGTACACTAGGTATTTAATGAATATTTAGTGAACGGATACTACTAAAAGTGGGGCAGGAGAGAGTGAGTTTTTATTAGATACAAATAGAGCATTAGTCTAGTATCTTGTTTTTTTCTCTTTAGAACTTGCTGGAGAAAGTTGCACAGAAAATGCAAGCTCCTAATAAAATCTACTGGATTGAGAAGGCAAATCATTCTATGGCAGTGAAAGGACGGTCAACAAATGACGTTTTCAAAGAAATAAATACACAAATTTTGTTTTGGATCCAGGAAATCACTGAAATGGACAAGAAATAATTGTCTGTAGTTCAAAGCCTTGTTACTTTGAATACAAATACAGTTAATTTGATAGAGAATGGCGTAACTCTCAGCATTATGAGGTATATTTTCAACTAATTTAATGTTCTTTAATGTTACCCCATTTTTAAAATATGTTTTAATTGTGAAATTCATGTCTTTTACAAAATGTATTTTGAAAGCATAGTTCTGTAAAGATGATGCACAAATTTTGAAGCTGGTCTAAATATAATTTATTTTTATTAATGCAGTTAAATTTGGAAAAAAAATTAAACATTTGAATTTTGTTGCAGTGGAACTTCTGTCTTATTTCTGTGCAATTGAGAAAGTAATTTTGCATAGGGGTGTCATCTTTAAAAAAGAAAAACAACACTTATTTTACTATAGTAAATTTAGTCACTAATTCAGACCCTCAACAATTCTCATCTGTAATTACAGTAGCCTAATTGATTTTTCTATCTTATTGTCTCCTTGTCTAAGTAAACCAATTGAGACCTCCAACTCCAAAACTTAGGAGATCTCCAAAGGTACTATTAAGGTTACAGTCCTTAGTTCAAGGCTTTCTACAATAGGCCCTTGTCAACGTTTTAGCCTTATTTCCCCCATACTCTGAACCTTACAGAGTACTCCAGGTAACATGGACTACACAAAGTTTTAGAACTATCCAGAGTCTATTTGTCTCCTCTTCCTGAAACTTTCTTACTTAGTGTTTGCCTGTTATCAAAATCTACTCATTCTCTTTCCCTCTTTATAACTTCCTTTGAATTACCCCAATGAAGTATCTTTCCTAGGAACCCATATTAATATCTTGCTCTTCGTTGTTAATCATATTTTGCCTTCTCAGTAAGTTATTGACACATTTGGTTCATACAACTTAAAGTACATTCATATTTGTATCCATAAAGTACTTTTTAGTTATTCAGTGCCTTATGCTTTCATTATTCAATAAATATTTGTTGTATTGAACTAAGATATATACAGAAGAATTTCTAACCATTATGAACAATCCTGGTTTTATATTGCTATTTACATACCTATTATTGGGACTTTTTTCTTGGTAAATAAAGAATAAAAACCTAGTTCACAATGTCCGAATGACTCAAAGAATGTGACATTGTTAGATACAGATTTTTAAAAACTTCAATATTTTTTTCTGAGTTTTCCTGCGGGGTCTATTACTGTTAATGATAGGATTTCTCTGGTATTCTTTATTATTTATTGTCTATGACTTTTAAAAATAACTTAGGTTTTGTAACACTGCTCATTTGAGATTGAAATAAGAGGTTTCTAGTGCAAAGGACAGAAGTGTTTCATTTGTGCTGAAAACTAGACAATTGTACTTTTATTAGTAGGCAAGTACATAAATAACACACACAAATTACAAAGCCCTGAAGGGGGATACTCTTTACCTCTGCAAACTTAACTATCAGCATGAGTGTTACACAGAAGCTCCTTTTCAGTTCTTATAAGAGCTACTCAGTGGTTTGCTCGAGATTAAGTGCCATAAAACTCTGAAAAATCTAAGCAACTCAAGTAAAACATTGAGTCCCCTTTAAGGTTTCACTTAAATGAATTAGAGAATGCCTGCCATAAGGCAAGAGAAATTGAGTGTTTTGACAGGTGCATTATATTTTATTGGGAAAAACCCCCAGAAGAATAAAATTACCCTGTGTATATAGGTGGGGAGTCAGAGGAAGGTATACTTTATCATGAAAAAATCCAGAGGAATTGCTGAATTTTTTTTCTAAAAGTAATGAATGCCTACCATGAATTCTAGAAAGCTATTCTTTGCAAAAACAAACTCCAAAATCAGTTAATCTAAATAAAAGATTGTAACTACCTAGTCCTGTAGATTCTTACACTTAGAATGTGCCTTTGATTTTATTGTCTTCAATACTAAGGAAAAGTAACAGCCCCATAAGTCTTCCTTGCACTCAATTAAACTTATGTGACCAAAGAGCCCCGAGGTTAACTCTTGTTTAAAGAGTAATGTTTCTTTTCTCAATCCATCTTGAGTAAGTGAAGACGAACTATTAATTACATGTTCAAAAGGAAATTACTCTTAAATCCAAGGTAGTGTTAACATTTTCATTAATAGTCTAGACTTTATTTAACTGTATTTGTGATAAACTGAGGGAAGTGAGCAGGAATTAAATCTGACTGCTTCACCCTATTTCTGACATCAGGAAGCATTACAAGTAGCTACTCCTTGGACTCACCAGACACAGTGAAAAGGAAATTTGCCAGGAGACCATGGTAAAATCTAACTTTGGTTTTTAGTTTTTAGTATAACAGGAGATTGTTGAAGGACATTCC
>PVJI01025985.1:0-19620 GCA_004026765.1 Micronycteris hirsuta
TGTTCATCCCTGGTTCCCTCCTGCTCACAGGCCTGTGTGACATTAAGTGACATAAGGAGCCTCACAGAGCTCAGGAAGTCTGAGCCCCAGCACAGCCTGACCATTTGAAGGGGGCATCGGGGTTCACCACACACCCCTGCCCCTCTTGTGTCCCTGTTGTGCTGGGGGCAGGTAATAAGGAAGAACCCCCAGCTCCAGGTGAGACAGGACAGGCCCCTAGGGGCAGATGAGGAGCCCAGAGCTGGTGTCCACCAGGGGCAGCGTGAGGACAGCACAGGAACCACGAGCTTCCTGTATCTGGCATTCGGTTCTCCTATCCATCAGAGCAGAATCCAATCCATGATCTGAAAAAGCTCAATCAGTTTAGAACTCTGATGCCAGTGAATTCCTGTGGGAGAAAGAACATGAGCTCACTATGAGCTTGTCCTGTCTCCACGGGGGACCACTGTCATTATGTGGGCGTGAGAGGACAGCAGGATCTCTGCTCCGTTTCCATGAGCACCAGGTGGTCAGCTGGGTCAGGTCATCCTCCAAAACACCTCCCATCAGAACTCCTGTCTGCGCCCCCTTCCTCCTCTCAGAGTTCCCTCTACTGCCTGTTATTTCCTTTGTCACACCATCAGAGCCTGTCTGTGATCTACAGAGATCTGTATTTTCATGCAGGTGTGCATCTGAAGATTTTATTTTTTCATTTACCTTTTTGCTACTTTCTTACCAATCTTCCTATTAGATTACAAACTAAATGAACACTTAGAGGTTATGTTAAATTTGGTAATTCTCAATATCAAAAATATCTATATTGTGCCCGGCTGGTGTAGCTCAGTGGATTGAGCGCGGGCTGGGAACCAGACAGTCCCGGTTCGATTCCCAGTCGGGGCACATGCCTGGGTTGCGGGCCAGGTCCCTGGTGAGGGCCATGTGAGGAGCAACCATACATTGATGTTTCTCCCTCTCTTTCTCCCTCCCTTCTCCTCTCTCTGAAAATAAATAAATAAAATCTTTTAAAAAATATCTATATTGTACATATTCCATCATTTATTTTTAAAAAAGATTGACAGAAAGAAGAAAGGAATGTAACACAGAAATTATGAACCGAGCCAGACACACAAGGAGCCAGTTGAGATGGAGCAATGGAAAGGTAGATCTAGCAGTCACTCCTTCATGTCCTGACATTCAGGACAAATTGAAGTCCCCCATGTTCATCTTGGCTTTCCAGAATAATGCAAGACCAGACACCAGAGATGTCACTCAAGGAATTGAGTTGGGTATCATTAGCTTGAGAGACACATTAAAGATAAGAAAAGAGATGACCTAAGCCATCCTATGTCTCTTCTCTCATATCCTATCAGTTTTCTTTTCCTCTGGAGCAGCTGGTCTTCTGGGATGACGGGAAAACAATTCAGATTCCTTGAGTAGAGAGTAGGAGCAATTCTCAGTTATGGGGCTGTGCTCAGAAAATCAAAACCAGCCAATGAAATGCAGGTGCCCTGGTGGACATGCAGGGGGACTGGGGTGATCTGAATCTGTCCTGACTTCTGTGACCTCTTTACCCACAATTCCTAGCTTATCAACCCCAAGACTACACAGTGGAGAACGTTATCCGGTTGGGCGTGTCTGGCTTGATCCTCGTGGTCCTCGGGGTGCTGCTGTTTGAAGCTTGGCACAGTCGGAGAAAACCCCATGATGCAGCCAGGAGATGAACACAGGGGACAACAAACCCATCAGTCAGTGAGGTAGAGCCTGGAAAAGAGTCTGATGATCCCAAGAAGCTCTGGAAGAAAGTGCGGGTACCTGTGGGAAGGTGTCTGCTAAGCATGTGGAGGGTGTGGGCGTGGTTCTCCTGCAGGGAGGGGTTGGGGCTGGTGCTGCAGAGGTTTTTCCACAGTTCAACTGTGGTCGTCTCACTCACTGCACTGTTGATTTTCCTTGACTGGCCCCTCTTTTCTCAACCCTGTGACCTGGGGCTCAGCCCACATCACAGGTTCAGATCCACACCTGGGCTCACCCTCAAATTCTCCTCCACTTTCCTGTAAGACATTTTTCTCTTTCATTTTCCACGTTCACTGATTCTGCATGTCTTTGGATCAGACAACAAATGTGTTTTAAACGACTGATTAAAAGAATCAATACTAGGAGTAGTTTGGACTGATGGACACAGACAACAGAGTGGTAGTCACCAGAGGGAAGGGGTCAGAGTGAGACAGAGGAGGGTAAAGAGAATGAAATATATGCTGATGAGAGATTTAATTTCAGAACACAAAGCCATATACAAACGAGGTGTCATAGATTTGCATGCTTGAAACTTCAGTAATATCTTTAAAACTTCATTTATTATTTTTTTAGAGATGGGAAGGGAGGGAGAGGAACATATGTGTGCCAGAGAAACACAGATTCATTGCCTCTGACATGCCATTACCTGCCCTCAGTGGGGACCAGGCTCCCAACCCAGCCGTGTGCCCTGACCAAGAATGGAGCAGGGGGACCCTTTGGTTCGCATGCCCGTGCTCAACCCACTGAGCACACCAGGCAGGGCTTAACTAATATCACCCCAATACATTTATTTTAAAAGACTAATTTGGGTCAAATAGATGCAAAACCATCATGAAAAACGCTGCCTGGTCCCATCAACGACTCCTCTGTGCATCACGGAATGTACTTGGAGTGGTTCCTCCAGAAACGCCGTGAGTCTGGAAGAGCAACTGGTGTTTGAAGTGATGGTCAGGTCGTGTGTTTGTAAAGCAGCTCCCAGAAAACACCGTTTTTTCCAAAAGCCCTGATTTCTGGCATTTGCTTAATCCCTGGGTGTAAATGTTCATTGAGGGCTGTGAGAGCCGCCACCACTCTCTCTCCCCGTGCCCCTTCCTCCTTCCCCATCGGCCTTCCTGAGTCCCAACTGCGCACCTTTTCAGACCTGTCCACCCCACTGACCTGCGTGGGTTACCGTGCCCGGATATGCTCAGAGCCGTCTCCGCGGGCACACGGTTCACTGAGGCCGGCCGGGCGCAGAGCAAGGGCCCGTCAAGGGCCTGGGTGTTGACAGGGTGTCTCATCCGACCCCGAAGCAACCACCTCTGCTGGCCTCCAAGATCCTGGCCGACCTGCGGGGTGGGGCCGCGGAGTCCCGGGGAGGTGCCGCGCCGTCCTCCCGGTCCCAGTCCCCTTGGTCCCTGTCTTGCTGCACCTCGTCCTGGTCCTAGAATTGCGCCGCCGCTGCCGCCAAGAGCCTCCGCACTTTCTCCCCGGGCTTCGCCAAAGCTGCTTCACATCCACGCGCCTCACCGCGCCCTGCGAACACGCACGGGTGAGCGCCCCCTGCCTGCGACACGTCTCGCTGTGACAAGAAGCTCGCGCGGATGCACGGGGCACAGAGGCCCTTCCCCTGCCCGCTCTGCTCCAGGCGCTTCACCAGCAGCGACCCCTGGTCCTCGCTCCCTGGCCGCCACCCTCGTTTCCTCCCTGATTACAAGCCGGGGACCCACAGCACCTCAAAGAGATCATTAAAAAACAAAAAACGAGAAGCCAATATTCTCATTGAATACAGACGCAAAATTCCTAACGAACATTAGCATGACAAATTCAAGAGCACATGAAAACTTTTGTACACCGTCATCAATGGGATTGAACACAGGGTCCTGAAAATTAGCAAAAAGGTTTCAACATGTGCAAATCAATAAAAGTTTTCACTGCAATAATAAAGTAAATGATATAAAACATATGCTTGTTTGAATAGATGCAGAGAAGGCATTGGAGAAAACACACCATTCTTTCATAATAAACATCTCTTAATAAACTGTCAACAAGTTGGGGATGGAATGAACAACCTCAGCAAAATAATGGTCACCTGTGGAAGCCCAGCGTTAACATCAGACTCAACAGGGAAAAGCTGAGACTTTGTCTCCTGAGATGAGTGGCAGGACAAGAATGCCCACTCTCCCCCCTCCTGTGTAACACACACTAACCGCCTTAGGTGGAGCCGGCAGACAAGGGAAAAAAAAAACAAAAACCAAGAAGATCCAAATTGAAAAGAAAGAATGAACACTGTGTGTGTGGGGGGGGCGGGGGGGTGATACCATCTTATATATTAAAAACCAGAAATGGTTAAAATTAAAAACAAAACAGTAAAGTGGTAGCATACAAAATGACTATTCAGTAATCAGTGGCATTTCTAGATGCAAAATATAAAAAATTAGGAAAGGAAATAAAGAAAATGATCCCATTTACAACAGCATCAAACAGAAGAGACGATGACCAAGGAGGTAAAAGGTGTGGACACTGAAAACTCTAAGACTTTGGTAAAAGAAACTGAAAAAACACAAATAAATGGAACTATATCCCTTGTTCCCACGTTGGAAGAATTCATTAAAATGACTATACTGCCCAATCTACAAATTCAATGCAATCCCTATCAAAATTTCAAACACATTTATCACAGAAATGGAAAAGGCAATAATAAACTTCATAAAAACCACTAAAGACCCCCAATAGCCAAAGCAATCTTGAAAAAGAAGAATAAAGCTGGAAGCATCACACTGTCTGGTATATAATTATACTACAGAGCTATATTCATTAAAACAGTATGGCAACTACAAAAAAGAAAAAAGCAGACAGACCAACGGACTGAATCAAAAGTCCAGAAATTAACCCATGACTTTAATATATGCCACAGTGAAAGGATTTGGCAAAATCCAACAAAACTCTGGGATCTCCAGAACTTGAAGGGAACTTCCTCAGTCTGATCAAGGAACAAGTACAAAGCCTACACTGAACATGACATCTACGAGGGAAACTAAATGCAGGTGGAAAACATAGAGGAGGCTGCACACAAGGACCTGAAGTGCAAGAAGGGAGCCTTGTGTGGTGAGGGTCCTAGGTCTTCAAAGGCACTTGTCTTCCTGCATGAAGCTCCTCCCTGTGGCCATCAGAGGGCGCATGAGAGTCCCCACAGGGCCTGTCATTCTCAGGATGAGACTCAGCCTAGAACTTCCTGTGGAACAGGGGCCAGAGTTCACCCAAGTGAGGGTCTTGTTCTCAGGCAAAGCCAGGTGAGTCCCAGAGAGACTGTGCACCCACTGGCCCAGCAGAGGGTCTTCGAGGCCCTTCAGGAGGGGAGTCCTCACACCTGCCCTCCCTGAGGCTCCTTGCTGGTTAAATGCACCTTCTCATAAACCTTTAGCTCCCACAGCTCTGCTGCCTCTCAGTGCCTGAGACTCCACGTGATAGGGGTGGGCGGGAACGGCAGGAGATTGGGAGTTTGAACCATCAGTTCCAGCTAAGAGGGTCACAGGTTGGCATGTGGAATGTGGACAAGTCACAAAAGCATGTATGAATGACCCCCAGACATGGACAACAGTGTGGGAATTGACTGCAGGAGAGGGGTGTGGGATGGGTGGAGGAGGGCAAAGAGGGGAAAATGGGAAACTGTAATAGAATAACTATAAAAAATGATTTAAAAAATAAATATTTGTACACAAAGTAGTTATGAAGCTCACATAAGATGATGCATTGGTTGCAGAATACAAACATAATTATTTTACAATTATTAACCATTTTCAACTTTGGGGACTGTGCCCTCTCAAGATGACCATGACCAAGGAGCATCTTGTATAGTTTCCCCTCATTACGGGTCCTTAAATGGCTAAAACTTCCCTGGAAATTACATAAAATAGAAATCTTTTCTGACTGAGGGTCAAGGGGGGGACCCTGGCACCCTCCTTGTCTGGATGCAGTGTTTTCTGAGTTTGTTGGAGAGAACAGGAGTCCCTGTTAGTGAGTGAGACAGGAGGAGGCTGGGATGCTGCCCAGGACCCAGGAGGACCAGCCTTGCCAGGGGCCAGGAATTTCTCTGCTGCCCGTGGCTGCCTCTCTGCTGTGGGCAACAGGTACGGCCAGGACTGGCCAACACCCCCGTCTTCAACTTGCTGTGCAGTTGCTCTTAGGAAGGTCTTTTATTTCAGCCCGCATGGGAGATTCAGGGCTTGGTTCCAAAGCAGAAAGTTTTGAAAGAAACAGGAATGCACAGAACCACCTCCAGACAACTCCAGAGCAGCGATCCCAGGACCCCAGGAATGGAGGGTTCAGAAACTGGGGTGGCAGAGCTGATGGGGCTCAGTGCACAACCTTCACCAACAATCTGCTCCTGGAGGTGTGTCCCCACTGTCCTCTGGGGTCCTCTTTGCTGTGAGGGAGCCTGATTCCAGTGAGCTTGTCATTATAGTAATTTGCATTTTTTTAAAGGACCACGACCAGTGCTTCTTAATTTCTGTTTTTGCTGAAATTCATATAACTTAATATTAACCATTTTAATGTGTATGATTCAGTGTAAAATAGGATTTTTTTTTTCATTTTAATTCACCATTCATTTGCTTCTTTTACCACAAGGACAAGATATAGATTTCATTTCTATTTTATTTTTTAAGATTTTATTTATTTATTTTTAGAGAGAGATGAAGGGATGTAGAAAGAGAGGGAGAGAAACATCAACATGTGGTTGCCTCTTGCACACCCCGTACTGGGGACCTGGCCCAGAACCCAGACATGTGCCCTGACTGGGAATCAAACCCGTAACCCTTGGTTTGCAGGACCACACTCAGTCCACTGAGCTACACCAGATAGGGCTGATTTCATTTTTAAATACATGCCCCTTATCACTTAATTTGTTCTTCCTCATCTCTGTGAAATATTCAATTATTGTTCTCTGGAGCTGTTCCTCAATGTCATGCTCACCTCTTTCCTTCTGACACCATAGATATGATGTTAGCCCTCCTCACTCCAGTCCCCAAGGACCTTCATTTCCCACTTCTGGTCTCCCCTAAGCTGCATTCTGGAAATTTCCTCAACATTGTACTCTGCTGTCATAGCTGGACATAGCTCTGTCTCATCCTTGATGGAAAGAATTGTTTAAGTGTCTCCGTTCTATTGGGTTGTTCATCTCTCAGATTTCTAACTCATTATACTCTTCCATAAAATAATTCATATTCCTGGCTCAAAATTTGAGTCCTCCCTTTATTTTTCATATATTTACACATGATCATCTTCAATTACTCTCATGTTTTCCTACTGACTCTTTTGTTGCCTGTGACAACCCCCAGTGTCAGTAGACGGCGTCCATAACACTCTGTCATCATGAGGATTTCTTCACTGTCCACTCTTGTAGGAACTCTCTCCCTTCACACACCGGGCCTCCCTCAGTTTCTCCAGGGCTGTCCTCGATTAAGGCTGACCAGGGGCTGTGGCCACTGCCCCATGTCGTCCACTCTCTCAGACTCAGCATCTGCTCAGCGTTCTGACCACCAGGGCTGGTCCAATGGGAGTCTCACACACATACACGGGACAGACACCCATGGCTGACAGACTGGACTCAGTCTGTTTCAGGACACACACAGGGCAGACTTCTCACTGCTGACCATGAACTTGGGTGAGTGGGCACAGACATCCCAGAATTCACACAGAATCACACGGAGGAACCACACTTCCAGCCTTCACCTGCTCCCTGACCCCCTTCCTGTGAGGTCCTGGAGTCCCTCTCTGTCCACTCAGGGGAAATTTCCTCCCTATGACCTGTGGATGGTCCCAGTCACAGGGGGCCACTCAGTTTCAATCACTGTTCTCCACCGGGGTTCCCTCTCCATTTGGGGAACTTTCATTTCTCTTTCCTGCACATGTCTGTGCCTACACACTGCAGAGCTACTGTGAGTAGCTGTGATTGCTGTTCAGCACAGACAAGGTCTCCAGCAGGTGCTACAATCCTGCCCTTGACCCTGGACACCCTGATCCTCTCATGTCCCAGCCCACTCAGGTCTTCATCTGGTCTGGAAATGGAAGTCTCCCTCCCCTGAACCAGCACCCCTGACCCACAGCCAGAGTTGGGACAGGGGTTTGTGACAACAGGATCCAGATGAGGAAACTAAGGCAGAGACAGGACATTACCACTCCAGGATACACAGACATTGGATGATGAGTATTTAAGTAAATATCTGCTCTAAGTAAAAATGAGGACACTAACCCAAACCAATGTCCCCTAAAGCTTGAAGAAAGGACCACAGCATGGGGAGGAGGCTTGAACTAGGAAACAAGGGTCACTGAGGGGGCAGGGATCACTCAGAGGCTTGTCCCCAGGAATGTGGGCGGGGGGCACTGTTGCAAAGAAAAACGAGAGGTCAGTGAGAGTGGCTGGGATAGATAGAAAGAAAACCACACTCTGGGGCCAGGGGAAGGGACATGTTCCCTTCCCTATTTCCCTGCGTTTCCCCTTTGTGCTCATTGTCCCAGTGGCAGTCGCCTGAAATGCACAGTGAGGAGGAGACCATGTCTCTGTTGAGCTGAGCTCTGCAGGCACAGGGACCCCCGTGTTCCTGTAGCATCTCCAGGGCCTGGGTGACCACTGTCCATGGGGTGGGGACCGACACGAAGGGGCTGATGACCAGGTGGAAGATGAAGGTGAAGAAGACCCCGTTGGGGAGGCTCTGACTTGGAAGGCCATGCTCTGGGTCAACTCACCTGCAAGGGGCATCTCAGGAGGTTCAGGATCTATAACTTCCCTCATCATGAAAATGAGAGTCAGACATGTGGGGAGATACTGCTCCCCTTTCTGAGGGGATGCTGACGTGACAACCCATGATAAGGACAGCCAGCCTCCCAGTGACCACACCCTGTGAGTCTGTCTACCCTGAGGGCACCGAGGTCTCTTCCTTCTGTACAGCTGGGTTCAGAGAGGAGACGCCATGCCCCACAGCCTCATGGCCCTCCTCTGCCTCGGTGAGATGTGAGGGGGGAGGGGAAGCCCTGCTCTGTCAGGACCCCAGGACTCAGGAGGCTCCAGGGGAGGAGGGCTCTGCTCAGCATTCAGGGAAAATCTCTCACAGGGACTTTCCTGCAGGGCTGAGTGTGGGCCTGAGGACCCCAGTGCAGGCATTTGAGTCTGTCCCCAAGGGTCCCAGGACCCTCTCCACATAAAGAACATGAGGCTTTCCCATCAGGCAGCTGGGGATGGAGAACAGAAGTTCTAGGTTAATGGGTGGGGGATGTCAGGGAAGGTCCTGGGGCTGTGATCTGGCCACTGGGGGTGGAAATGTCTGATTCCTTCTAGGGACCCTCCCCAAACCGACCATCCGGGCTCAGCCAGGTCCTGTGATCCCCTGGGGAAGCTCCGTGACCATCTGGTGTCAGGGGGTCCTGCAGGCCTAGGAGTTCCATCTGCATAAAGAGGGAAGTCCAATACCCTGGGACAGACAGAAGCCACTGGATCCTGGGAACAAGGCCAAGTTCCCAATCACACAGATGACCAAGTTCATTGCAGGGAGATACCAGTGTTACTATCTAGCCCCACTGGCTGGTCAGAGCGCAGTGACCCCCTGGAGCTGGTGGTGACAGGTGAGAGGACAACAGGGGTCCCAGCCTCAGGCTCTGCCCTCAGGAAGGGGGATGCTCTCAGGGGGTCTCCCCCTCACAGCCCTGCCCTGGGGGACATGAGGGAAGTGTAAGCCCCATTTAACACACTGCCTCCTTCTCTCCTAGGATTCTACAGCAAACCCAGCCTCTCAGCCCTGCCCAGGCCTGTACTGAGCCCAGGAGGGAATGTGACTCTCAAATGTCACGCAGATGAGGGATTTGGCAAGTTTGTTCTGACTAAGGAAGGAGAAGACAGGCTCTCCTGGATCCTGGACTCACAGTGACACCACAGTGTGCAGGTCCAGGCCCTGTTCCCTGTGGGCCCCATGACCCTCATCCACAGGGGGACATTCAGATGCTATGGTTGTTACAGGAACACACTCCAGTGACCCCCTGGAGCTCCTGGTCTCAGGTGTGTCCCATTGTGGTCCCATCCATGGATTGAGGCACCAGACAGGTTACTGGGGCCTTTGCAGGGAGGGGAGCCCCATGGGAGAGGTGGGGTGAGGGGAGCACAGGGGCTCCTGGGACAGAGACACAGACAGACAGAGACAGGGGGACCTGGGGGCCAGACCTGCAGGAGGGGTCACAGGAGGAACAGCCCTGTCACTCCTGTCTGGTCCCTGCAGTTGGGTCAGGGAAGCCCTCCCTCCTGACCCAGCAGGGTCCCATCATGGCCTCTGGACAGAACCTGACCTTCCAGTGTCGTTCTGATGTCGACTATGACAGACTCACTCTGTCCAAGGACGTGGACTGGGCCTCCCCCTGATCACTGTCCTGCAGCCCCAGGCTGGGCTCTATCCTGCCAACTTCCACCTGGGCACTGTGAGTGGCTCCCAAGGGGGCCGGTACAGGTGCTACAGTGGACACAACCTGTCCTCTGAGTGGTCAGATGCCAGTGATCCCCTGGACATCCTGTTGACAGGTGAGGAGCCAGCGGGTTCAGTCAGGGATCCAGAGTCTGCTCAGGCCATGTTGGGGGTCTCAGATGGTGATGGCCAGGACAAGGGGTGTGGGGTCCCCAGGGAGGGAAGGAGACAGAGAGCCAGGGGTTGTAAGGGGAGGGGGAGACTTAGAGAAAACAGAGACAGAGAGGAGGGTCCTCAGAAAGGGGCCTGGTGACTTTCAGGTCAGAACTAGGTGGGCAGCAGACCCTCACCCACACCCCCCTCTCTAGGACGGCTCCCTGACAGACCCTCCCTCTCAGTGCAGCCGGGCTCCATGATGGCCTCAGGAGAGAAGGTGACCCTGCTGTGTCAGTCATGAAGCCCGAGGGACACTTTCCTTCTGACCAAGGAGGGGGTAGCCAATCCCCCCTGCGTCTCAGATCACAGTCTTGGGCTCAGCAGCACCAGGCAGAGTTCTCCATGGGTCCTGTGTCCTCAGCCCACGGAGGGACCTACAGGTGCTACAGCGCAAATCACAGCATGTCCTCCTACCTGTTGTCACAGCCCAGTGATCCCCTGGAGCTCCTGGTCTCAGGTGAGGAGACTCTGACCCTGTCTTCTCTGTGCTCACTCAGCTCAGGGCCCTTGTCCCTAGGAAAATCGGGACAGAAATAAATGAAGCATGCAGGAGGTTCCACAGAGGGGGGTTGAAGCTCCTGAGGGGTGGAAAGAGACGGGCCCTCCTACTCCTGAGCCCCCTTTTCTGAATCTCAGTAGAGACAAAGAGCAGGGAGGGTGGAGTGAGCAGAGTGAGATGAGTGTGAAATGAGGAGAAAGGGGATTGGACTGAGCAGAGAGGACAGATCTCTTCCCCCACTCACCTCTTGCATCTTCATCTCAGAGTCTGAGCCCCTCGGGTCCTGGCCACCACTGACTCTCTCCCAGAGACAGCAGCCTCCCCCCTGGGGGCCCAGCTCTGCAGGCCCCTGGGCTCACCTGGAGCCTGCAGCACTCAGTGCTCACCTGAGAGGGAGGAGGGGCTGTGCCCAGCTCAGGAGGAACTGGGGGCTCCCCCATCTGCTCCCTGGTTCTGGGTGCCCCTGTCTGCTCCTGCTGTTTTCTGAGGACTTCCGGACAGTGCTTCAGTATACAGAGTAACAGTTTAATTTACCTTATATGGAGTCAACCTTCAAATGTATACAATGCTCTTCCTATTTTCATAGGAAAGACGAAATTCATACATTTGTTGCAGGGAATTACTTCTTGTCTTCATGTTACACACATTTTAAATGAAGTTTTAGGGAACTTCAGAAGCACTTTGACAGATATTTGTAAAACTGAGAAAATTTATAGCCAACTTTCAGAACTGCACATCTAATAATGTAGTTTGTGAGTAAGCTGTTTGATTCCTTTATATCGTCTAAATAGTGGTAAGTACATGTAGAAAAGCTATTGGTTTGGGCATATTTATTTCATAACCAGTATAGCTTCCTAAAATTCTCTCCCTTTGGATTGTTTTTCAATTGATCTCTGATACAATGACAAAATTATAATAATGATGAGTGAAAGGTAAATTCATTTTTTCCAGACTGTATACCTGTTTTTCTCACTCCAAATTCCACATAATAAAATGACCAAGTAATATACTGCACAACTTTACCTCTGAAAAACAGTTTCATTCATAGCCCAAACTATTTCAACACAAACTCATTAAGATGTCTGCATTTTACATCGAATGCATATCGACCTTTATGTTTCAATGTTTTTTTATTTCCTTAGAGTTTTATTAGGAATATTTTTTTACTGACAGATACATATTTCCTAAAAATTATCTTTTCATTCTCCTTTATAACTACATGAGACACATTACAAAGGCTTCCTGGTTTCAACCATTTGGATATTAATGCAAATGAATAACATTTATTGTCCATGTGCATTTTCTGAATTGTGTAAGCTGCTATTTAGAATTTTGCATGGATCTTTGGAATTAGAATATAAGTGAATAATTTTTTCACCTCTTGTTTTCTATGTCAGAATGGCGAAGCAGATTCCCATAATTTCCTAGTTTTTGGTGCTCGTAAAATATGGCAACTTAGTGCAATTTCTCTGTTCCTCAAAGTTTGAAAACCACAGATGTGGACTTCCTTGGTTACCAGTGTTGATAAGCAGTGCATGGAGGTTGTGTTTGGGGGTAAAAATGACATGATTAGCTGTCCATATACAAAATCTTGCCAGAATTTCTATAGTTTGTCCAAAAAGAGAATAAGATGGCGCCTTTTCCTTCTGGGCCCCTGACCTGACCTCCGACCCCATGTTCCAAGGCCCCAAGTCCCAGGCCCTTCTGCTCTGCCCCCTCCCCATATCCCACAGAGGTGACTTCATTCCCTAGGGAAGACCAGACTAGACACTTCTGGGGACCTGCCTCCTTATCACTTGTTCTGGGTCTTCAGTCTCAGATTGAACACAGAACACACAACTCAATTGTTTCTGAACTGAGATCATCTTTTTCCCCTAATCCTGAGCTCTTGGGCACAGCTCACTCTCCTCACGGTGCCTCAGAGTCGGAGCTGGATTCAGAAGTCGCAGGGATGCTGACATCCAGGGGAGGAGGGAGCCCGGGGAGACACCAGAGTCCTGGAGATTTGGGGCGGCCTGACCATGCTGACCTCTGTCTCCATATTTTGCAGCCTCCCACCCCCAAGACTACACAGTGGAGAATCTCATCCACATGGGCGTGGCTGGAGTGGTCCTGGTGGGCCTCAGTGTGCTGCTGTTTCAGGCTCGAGACAGCGAGAGAATGGCCCAGGCTGCAGCCAGGACCTGAACACAGAGGGGACAGGGCACCGTTCAGAGTTGGGGAGCTGTGGTGCCCCTCAGATGATCCAGGAAATGCTGAAGGACAGTCTGACCACAGGTGGGGAAACTGCTGATTTGTCCAGGAGACCAGACCTGGCAGAAGAGGGTTGGAGACAGGAAATATGAGCCGTGTTCCTGTGAAGATGCCTCCTTCCCACTGTGGGGCTGTCCCTCCTCATCCTCACTGACTCCCCTTGACTGTCCTCCTGTTCTCACCCCTGTGACATGAGGGGCCGCCCCACATGGCTGGTTTGGGTTCACATCTACACACCCCTTCATGCTGGATCCCACTCATATAAACAAATGTGGTGTCTTCATAACTGTGGAATTTTTTTAAACCATAAAGAACAAAGTACTGACACCTGCAACCTGGTGGGTGAATGTGAACAGTCTGCAGCTCAGTGACAGAAGCCACACAGGAAAGATCACCTTTTCTGGGACTGCGTTTGTATGAAGTGTCCAGGAGGAGGGAACCCACAGAGACAGAAGTCAGATCAGCTTGTCAGGGGCTGATGAGGAAGAGAGATGGGAGACTTTGTGATATTTGGGGCAGAGTTATACAAATTTCTTATTAAGATAGCATAAAAGTTGTGGATGAGACACTGTGTATTTACAACATTCCAGTGAATTCTATATTTTAAAAGGCTCAATTCTATGTTATGTGATTTTACCTCATTAATAAAAAATGCAAGTCAAAAGCCATGGTTCCCTGTGGATACTTTTTACCTTAGAAGTGGCCCCACATCCCCGGGCAGTTTCATGGGAGGCGGGACTCCCACCAGGTCCGAGATGCCCTCAGTGCCCAGTGCTCAGGCTCAGCCCCTGGTGGGATTCCCGCCCTCACTCCTGAGTGTGGTGAGGCCAGGGTCCAGGATGAGCAGCGTCCTTCCTGTCTCCTCTCAGTCTGGGCTCACCTGCCATCAGCCCAGGATGCTCTGTAGCTTCTGATGCCCCCTGAAGGCTGGGGGGATTCATATGCAGCTTCCAAGTAGCCCTTCCTCCCACAAGTCTCTCAAGCCTGTGTCTTAATCAGGCCCCAGGAATGACACAGACGGAGCCTCTTCATGTCTCAGACTTTGCTGATCCTCACAACAGCTGTGAGAGCTGAGCTTGCACCCTTGTCTGCAATGGGGGCAAAGTGAGAGGGGATGTGACGGGCTCAGAACCAATGGTCAGTGGATGTTACTCCATGTTTCAGATTAAAACATGTGAATTGCCTGCAACTGGTGCTTCTGCCCAGCATGTGGGGATGGAGTGACCAGTGTCAGATGAAGGGTAGCAGGGCAGTGAGGAGGCAGACATGCCCCGAAGCCTGGATGGGAGAGATGGTGAGAAAGTCTCCTGCTCACAGAGATGAGGAAATCAGAGAGAGGAAGTGGGAGGGAGAGTCCAACCACACACCCGGCCAGGAGACTGGGTGGCTCTCTCTGTGGGTCAGGTGACCATGTTGTAATCCTCTCCCCATGCCTCCAGCCTCTCAGTGGGTGGTCAGTCTGAAGACAGCCCCATTGGCTCCCCAGGCCACCCAGGCAGAGATCACACACACCCTCAGCTCTTCCCTCTCTTCCCCCGACATGATGAACACACCCGCGGCTCTGACCCTGAGCCCCTCTTTCTGTGACCCAGGTCCCCTACACAGTCACACTCAGGTAAAGACCCAGGACATCGAGTGGGTGCGACCCCATCAGCCTCCTCTCTGGCCTCCTACAGACCCTCACTCCCAGCTGAGGGGTTTACTCCCATGTACCTGAACTTACCTGCCAAGGACCCTCCCTGCACAAACCCTTCCACAGCTCTCCCCCTGCTGGTGCATGTTGTTGGAAATCAGGCTGAGCTAACCTCTCCACCCCAAGCAGAGCCAACTGGTCCCTACAAAGCAGACCCTTCCCAGTGCCCACCTCCCCTCCCCAGACTCACACACCTGGGCCATGGCCACACTGTGCTTGTCATGGGCACCCCCTGAGCCAATCTGCTCAGAGCAGACTCTCTGCACACCTCCTAGACTGAGATAATGACAAAGAAACATTCCTGCCTCTTTTCACTCAACTTCAAGTGTACTTGTCTTATGGGATTTGTGTTGGGTTTCATGAGAAATTCTCATAAACCACACAGAGCACTGATCAGATCATTATGTCCGGTTTACATTAGTGCTGGAGTTTTATCACAGTTTCTCATCCATTCCTCACTCCTACAGTCTATTCCCACAGAGCCATATCCTCTTAAAGCAGCACCTGCTCACACATCCCTTTACTGAAAAGTGTTCTATTACCTTAAAGATCAAACCCAGGAGTCCCTGCAGGGAGCAGAGGCCCCATGTGACCAGGGCACAGCATGCCCTGGTGACTCATGGCTCTTAGAATAATCACCCTCTTCCTGGTCGAGGGTCCTCTGGCCCCCCTGTGCTGACCCCTAGTGTGTCCCAGTCCCTCCCTCACCAGCAGGTCCCCACACTCCATGACATTCACCTGTTATGGAGTCTCTCTGTGCTCCATTTTTCTCCTTCTGTGAAACTTACCAGAACGACCCCCAACGTCATGCATTGCCTAAATATTCGTACTGTCCAATGTCATTAACCAGCACTGTGGGTGTCCCAGGGAGGAACTGGTCACCTTCCCCAATGAACTTCATGCCTGGACAGGGCACCTGCTCAGGAAATATTGGCCGGTTTCCAGGATGGAGAAAGGCCAGAAGAAACTTTGCATTTGCGTTGTCTCAGGAAAAGGAAGTGAATTGCCCATGGTTACGTGGGTTCTAGAAAATGCAGAGTCAGAAGTGGAACAGGAACTGGGCTGCTCCTGAATCCTGCCCAGAGTCCCCTACACTCATGCTCCAGGACAGGTGTCACCCTCTGGATTTGGGTGTCACATGAGGTGGAAGCAGGAAGTGTGCGGTCCGCTGAGACTCAGATCTGGTCTCATAGGTGTCAGAACCTGCTGTCCCCTTGAGCACCCCTCAGGGAGGGCAGATTGCAGCTGAGGAGGAAACTGTGACTTGTCACACAGAGCCAGGACATTGGTACACGCTGTGTGTCTGTCTGTCCTGGAGGGCTCAGGGACATTTTATGTCACCAGCACCACTGGGAACCGTAGCAGACAGCGTCATGACCCTGATCTTCATTGCTCTTCTCTGTCTCGGTGAGTTTGGGGGAAAGAGAAGGATGGGGTCTTCTGCACTCCCAGATCTAGGACTCAGGGGGGCCAATGGGGGCAGAAATTCTAAGGAGAGGAGATATCAGGTCAGCAGGGGCCCAGACCAGGCCTGGGGCTTCTGTGTGTGGGGTGAAGGATAATCTGACAGGGACTCTCTTCCAGGGCTGTGTCGGGGCCCATGGGACCAGGTCCAGGCAGGTGAGTCCTCCCCCAGAGCTCCTGATTCTGTACAATGATGCCCCTGGGCAGCTGGGGGACACCCAGTGGGTCTGCGCTGGTATGACCAGCATGGGAGGGGCCTTCAAGTGACAACTGGGGAAACTGAGGGGATAAGGACACCCCTGACCCTGCAGGTCTGATTCCTTTCCAGAACTCCTCCCCAAACCCTCCATCTGGGCTGACCCAGGCCCCATCGTCAGCGAGGAGAGCCCTGTGACCATCTGGTGTCAGGGGTCTCTGCAGGCGGATGGCTACGCTCTGTATAAAGAGGGCGGCTCCTGGCCCTTGAATAAGGAGACCCCTCAGGCCTCCAGCAACAAGACCGGGTTCCCCATTCCGTCCATGAGATCACAGAACACAGGGCTATACCAGTGTGCATACAGCACTGGGGACAGGCAGTCCGAGAGGAGTGAGCCCCTGCTCCTGGTGATGACAGGTAAGGGGGAACCCGGGTCTCCTCCCCACTGCGGGCTCCTCCTCAGAGGATGAAGGGGACAGAATGTGACTTTAGGGGGGACTCACCCCACACAGCCCACACCTGGGGAAGGTGGGGTGACAGTCCCCTCTAACTCAGATCCTCCTTCTCCCTCAGGAGAGCACAGTGCACCCTCCCTCTCAGCCCAGCCTGGCCCGGTGGTGGCCTCAGGAGGGAGCGTGTCCCTCTTGTGCAGCTCACAGTCCACACGGGGCCCTTTCCTCCTGCTGAAGGAGGGAGGGGCTGAGCCGCTCCAACGCAAGAAATCAGAATGGAAGGACTACTCTAGGAGGTGGCAGGCTGCCTTCCCTGTGGGCCCCGTGAACTCCTCCCATGGGGGGACCTACAGATGCTATGGTTCCTCCAGCTACAACCCCAATGTGTGGTCACAGCCCAGTGACCCTCTGCACCTCGAGGTCACAGGTGAGGTGGCCCACACTTGGCTTCAATTCTTTCCTGAAGATTTCTTTCCTAAACAATTGTTTTAAACCTTGTGCCTAGCAAAGCCCTGGGGGTTGTGGGGGGTCAGTGACATGAGTTTACTAAGGACAGAACCACAGGCAGGAGACTTAGGGAGGGACATGTAAGAACTCCCCCTGCAGCCCCAGTGGTAGTGGATGTGTGTCCCCTGGGTGACAATGACCTTCCCCCCAGGTGTGTACAAGGAGCCCTCCCTCTCAGCCCAGCCAGGCCCCCTGGTGCTGCCTGGAGACAGCCTGACCCTCCAGTGTCACTCAGAGCTCAGCTTTGACAGGTTTGCTCTGACCAAAGATGAGGGGCCCACACCCCTCCAGGGTCTCCTTGGGCAGCACAGCCCCAACTTCCCCCTGGGCCCTGTGAGCCTCACCCACGGGGGCCGGTACAGGTGCTACAGTGGACTCAACCTCTCCTATGCATGGTCGGCCCCCAGTGACCCCCTGGACATCCTGATCACAGGTGAGGAGCCCTGCCCTGTGCCCTGTCCTGACTATCTGCCTTGGGGCTTTGGCCAGGGGTGACTGCAGTGGTGATGGAGTCCAGGTGAGGGTCCTGGAGCAGAGGCTGAGAGGGGCTGAGGTCTAGGGGAGGAAGGAAGAAAAAGGGAGTATGGAGCATGGAGACAAATAAAACCCACCCAGAGGAACTCAGAGGAGCTGACGGGTTCACAGACAGTGTCCCTGGGGAAGGACATGGTCCTTCAGCTCAGGGTCAAGGGCATGGGGGGAGGGGTGACTCTGCCCATCACAGCTCTCCTCTCCCCAGGAATGGACAGGAAACCCTCCCTCTCGGTCCAGCCGGGGCCCTCAGTGCTCTGGGGATCGAATGTGACCCTGCAGTGTTGCTCTGAGGTCAGGGCTGATACCTTCCACCTGCACAGGGAGGAGTCCATGGATCCTCCCCAGCAGCTTCATCTGCAGGACAAGGCTGCCCCCTCTCAGGCCAACTTCACCATCAGTCCTGTGACCTGGGGCCACCATGGGACCTACAGGTGCTACAGCTCACACAGCTCCTCCCCCTTCCAGCTGTCACAGCCAAGTGACCCCCTGGAGCTCGTGGTCTCAGGTGAGGATCCCAGCCCCATTGTGTGTCCTCATGGTCAGTTCGGACCGTGTCCCCACAGGACCCTCAGGCCAGATACTGGGTGAGGGGGTCACAGAAAGAGGGTCAGCCTGAGGGGACTCTCACCTCCCAAAGGGATGGAAAACCAGTGCTACCCCACCCCTGCGTCATCATGTTCTGCACCCCGGGGGCCAGACAGGTTCCGGGGGCCCAGGGCGACTGCAGAGGCCTCAGGCTGAGCAAAGCAAGGAAAGGCCAGGGGTACCCATACTGATCCCTCTCCTTCTGCAATGCCCATGGCCTCACCCAGGGACCAGGACAAGCGTGCTGACTAGCAGAGGCCTTGCTCCTGGAGAGAACATCCCCCACTCTGGCCCGCTTGTCTCCCAGGGGGACTGGGGACAGACAGAGATGCTGAGGGGTCATGGGGCCCCCAGGGTTATGAGGCAATTAGGTGACGGGTGAGGGGGTCATGACAGAGGGAGATGCTATGGCCCCACCCAGGGCAGGAGCAGCCAGGCTCAAGTGGGAAGAAGGCAGCTCCCACCCCTCACCCCCATCCTAATAACCAGGAAGCTCTGAAGTCCCTGCCATCCCCTCCACAAGACATGACTGCAGAGGGACAACTGAGGGTCTGTGGGGAGGTGGTGGGTGTGTCCATGGGGACAGGGGATAAGTCCTGTGCAAGTTCAGGCACTCTGGAGGCTCTGACTGGGACACGCCCTTCCCCTCTCTGTGCCTCAGTGTCTCCAAGTGGAAAAGGAGAGAACTGTGGTCCAGAGCTTAGATTGCCTTTCAGTTCTGGCTCTGACCTCCTGGGAGGGGGTCTCACAAGGAAGCCTCCCAGCACGTGATGTTGTGGGAACTGTCCCCTCTGTAGCAGTGATGGTGAAAATGTACAAAGAGGGACACGCAGGAAAATGGTCTGAGACACCCAGGTCCTTTCCCTCAGCTCAGACTGAGCTCAGAGGAAAACAAGGGCTGGAGTCAGACCCAGTCCAGGTCCGGGCTCTGCTGCTCCCACTGTGGGGTCTGTGGTTCCTTCTCTTCTCTAAGTGTCGGGTTCATGTCTGTTCATCCCTGGTTCCCTCCTGCTCACAGGCCTGTG